>JAECUM010003627.1:0-77765 GCA_016617855.1 Megalonaias nervosa | reverse complement strand
AAATGTGACATCGTTTCTTTCCTGAACAGACGTGCGCCTTGGCATTATTGGTACGTATGCCTTGTCCACAAGTAGGGCACAATCTCAGGAGCTGACAAGCACATTTCCGCTGTGAACCTTGCGTCTTTAGATGTTGTTGGTAACAGAAAGCGCTGACAAACGTGCGCTGACAAGTAGGGCAATGCACTCGTTCTTATCCTTGGTCCAGACAGGGTTTAGAGGCCAAACATCCCTCACATTTCGATCCGCAATGCTTGTGTTGCTCTCGATTGTTATAGCCATAGTCACATTTCTCACAGTAATAACCGTATGACAGGAATGCAGTGATACTGGTAGTGGCATCGAAATGTTCATCGTGATGAGAGACGTGAATGTATTTTCCGTCTTTGAAATTTTTGCCTCGAAACAACAGAGGTGCGCGCACTTCTTAAGGGTGCACTTTCAAGGTGTAACATGGAGCCAAGACGTCTTGCAACTTTTGCATTTCAGGAATGCCACAGGGTGTGTCTTTGGATAGCCCTGCTTGCTGTAACAAGAGTTCTGCTTCTCTTCGTTGTTTGGCTCGGCTAGATTTTTGAATAGTTTTCCAGGCTCTTTTCCATTCTGCAGTGTCGTTCTTGTCGGCATACGTTCGTCCCACCATGATGGCACGGGCTAAACACATCTTGTCTTGAGGACTGTTAATTTGAACAAGACTCTTTTTGGTGCTGCGAAGGTCGTCCACCAATAACATCTTTTTGCGTTGTCCTGTCCCTTGGGGAAGAGACACATGGGTCATGAACAGTGTCGCTTTTCCATCGGTGATGTGAAACTTGTCGTTGGATTGTTGTACGTGTTGAATCTTGTCCATGACTTTGGAAGGTGTCAATTCTGCCGGGCTGCTAAACTCGATCCAAACGGGTGACTTCAAACTGTCGTGATGAATGGAAAGTCTCAAGCGATTATCTTCTTTGGCTTCACATTGCTGTTTCAGTGTGGTTAACAAAGAATCCCACACATCGGTGATGAACCCCTCTGCTTTCTCCAGCAGTACGTAGGACTTGAAATCTTTAAACTTCACTGCGTACGTGTAGGCCGTAGTTCTAAATTTTCTAGAGGACCGTTTGTCCGTCTCTCGAATGTGGTAGTACTTTTCAGGGTTTACTGGTGGTGATGGACTTTGGCTTGGTGTAGACACTCTGGGCCTAGATTCTGGTTCACTCATCTCATCCTCCAAATCGCTGCCATGAATTTGAGCCAAGACTTCAGCTACTGTGCGAAGCGATAAATCACGTTTCTGAATCTTACTTTCTTCTCCTTTCTTTACGAAATGACGCGATCGTTTCATCTTGACTGCAAAAAGTCAAATGACTACATTTGAAATGCCACGGACCCCTATATATCCAATTCAGGTCAGCCAGTTCAGTGACGTCACATAGAGAGTTATAATATCCACAAACACGAACACGAATGATTCGTGTTTGTATATAGAAATGACACAGGTGGCATGACGTCACGGTACTTGCTATACACAAATACGAACGCCAATGATTCGTGTTTGTATATAGAAATGACACAGGTGGCATGACGTCACGGTCCTTGCTACATTGTTGCAACTGTCCAGTACCGTGACGTCACCCTACCTGTGCCATTCCTCTTGTCGCTATACAAAATTCCCATTGTCCCCAGACAGTCCCAGGGTGTGCTAGTCATTATACAAAATTCCCATTGTCCGTAGACAGACCCAGGGTGATTTTTTGTCCGTATAAATCGTGTCCGTATAAGTACCCAGAGGGGGGTCTGTAATTCTAATTCCCATTGTCCGTAAACGTGCCCAGGGAGATTTTTTGTCTGTATAAATCGTGTCCGTAAACGTACCCAGGGGGGTCTGTAATGGTAATTCCCATTGTCCGTAAACGTGCCCAGGGTGATTTTTTGTCCGTATAAATCGTGTCCGTAAACGTAGGGGGGGAGGGGTCTGTAATGCTAATTCCCATTGTCCATAAAGTATCCCCCTACACTACTTATGTTTATTTGAGTCTGGGTCTAGGTTATTCGGATTCCTCTACAATTTACCTGATATTGTCCAGGTTATATATTATAATTTTAGTAGCAGACTTTCTAATAACAAATGACATTTTATTTTGTAATCATTAAGAACTTTCTAGAAGGTTATTTTTCATTTTGGTTTGTTGATTTTTTTAATTGTGAACTGAGGTCAAGTAGGGGACTATACAATCTTGTCGCTGGAAAGATTATTCATTCGTGCTAAATAATCAATTTGTATTATTGTTGTGTCCATTATTCATATAGAATTTTATTCTTCAAATTATTTAATTCAGCGGATCTTTCCTATGGAAATAGGGAGTGCTCAAAAAAAAAAAAAATAATATTCCTGGATAGAGACATTCATTAGGATTTACAGTGAATTCAAACCTGGAATTTTGTTACTGTGTTTCAGTAAAAGACTGTTGGCACATCAGCATTATACAGGTCATCACAGACACATCAACACATTCAGCATTGGACTTAATTTGGATTTCTACTAAAGTTTATTCAGAATTTTAAATTATTAGGACTTGTGTCTGTAATTCTAGGATTTTTTGGGATTTAATTTGTAATACCGTAAGTTCTTTTTTAATTTTCACTTTGTATTCAAAGTAAATAAATTATTTGTTGAATTTTACAAAGCTTGTTGACTTTCACTTCAGCCTGATTTGGGACCATTTGTCATTACAAAATTCTCGGAAACATGAAAAGCGCCTATTTAACATTCAGCTTTGCCTGTAATTCCACAATGAAAAGTTGGCTCTTTAACAATTCGTGGGGAACATGTCAAAAGGTTTTCTCAAAGTAAAAAATACAAAATGTCTATTTGGTCACCTCTATCCACATATTTAGCCCGATCCGCAAGGTGTTTCGAACTGTGCAATTTCCGTAAGGCATGCTGTTTATCATATAGTTCTCGAAGTGCTTCATGATGTTAGAACAGACAATATGTTCAAGCTCTTTGCGAGAAACACTGGTAAGTGACATTGGGCGGTAATTACTGGCCATGGCATGATTACCTTTTTTCAGTAGTGGCCATGCCATTTATTTGCCAGATACCAATCCTTCTGATTTTGTAAATGCCCAGTTATTGTTAAAAGGTGTGTAAGTACGTGTGCCAATCAGAAGATAGTGCCTTAAGTACTTTTTGATTTTATAATGCGCTCCTCAAGTTTTTGATAGGTTTAAACCATATAGAAATTTTTGAAGTCCTAAATATGTTACTGCTGTATTACTCATTTTGGGTACCTTTGGGAATATACTTGGCGAAACCATATCACTATAGTAGTTAAAACAATGCAAAATTCTGTGTTCAGTGTTTCAGTCTTCTCTGCATCGGTTTCTACTAGTCCGGTGTCCGTCTTTGGTGAATGACTGTCATGTGCGTCTTGTCGTTTTTCTCTTGATGTATTTCCGGCATGATTTAGAATCTTATGTTAGGTTTCCACTCATGCTGTTGATGTAGTTGTGTGAAATTTAAATTTTTATCCACCCATCCCCAATCATTTAGCTCTTACCCGTTTCCATTTTGTTCTCAATTTTTCATTGCCGGAATGAGTTCATATATGTGTCACCCTAGAGTCAGATGGAATTTTGTTTTAAAAATTACGACATACTATAGGTTTACAAAAGAATCATTCTAAAGCCAAACGGAAATTTAACATTGTCGGTTCCTGGAGCCAAACAGGAATTTAACATTGTAGGAATGATAGTGTTATTTTTTAAAATTAAAATCCAATACGCCACAGTTACAATCCAGCTACCTGTTTTGCTTTTAGTGCAATACACACATCCCATAATCCAGCAACCGCCTTTTGATCAGTATCCAAAGACACAGCCTACAATCCAGGAATCTGATTAAAATTAGATCTCCGCTGTCCTACGTGAAGATATGACGACGACCGGTTAGGGGTCATGTTCTGTTGACCTTGGAATTAGCCAATAGAAATGCCGCTTTCAAGATTCTGAAAGTGAATCAAATCGTTCGGTACACATTGATGTTCTTCATCCACACTGCTCAGTCTCCAAATGCAAAGATATAAGACTGCATCTGATTAAAATTCGCGATTATGGTAATAACACAGGTTACCAGAACACTACCCCTAAGTGGTCGCTGTCAGATCTTCACGTACAACAGTGGAGATCTTATTTTAATAAGATTGACAATCCAGAAACCGCTTTTTGATCACTATCCAAACACACAATCCTGCTATCTTGCAAAAAGCGTCGAAATGATTATGGACACGTGGTATACTTACATACACACAAACAGTAGAGTAATAATAGAGGGTTTTGATTGATGTAGATCCATAATTTTTCAAAAAAAAATTTGTTCATCACGGAAAATTGTAGTGATTATCTTAAGTTGAAAATTCGTACGTTCATAGCTTCTATGTTAAATTATTATGAATGTAAAATTGCACAGTATCTATAAATAGATGCTTACGCACGTGTTTACTGTTACTAATAATACAATTAGTAAATCTGTTGACAAGTTTTGGATTGTTTTCCATTGGACAGGTCGGTTAGATGGGTTCCAAAAAGAAATAGGTTATCTCCCATTTGATAGGTTAGATTACGTGAACAGGTATTTTGAAATGTCAGATTAAATAGTTAGATCTGTACCGTGGGGTATATTGCGACAAATAGTCGTAATAGACTCTTGAAGGTTCATATAAGAAGAGATCTGTGCAATCAAATTCATTCCAATTTTGGATTCTAATTTCATGTGTTAAAATGAGTTTGCAAATGAATTTTATGTTGTATTTAGATATTATATGAGAAGAAAAACAGCTGTTTGGATTATTCAGTGGAAATAGAACGGGTACGTTATTTATTATTGCTAAGGAACAAAGACAGCTATTGAAAGGGTTCATTTCTCAGAGGTCAAGGTCATAGTCATGTATTGGAAACAATAGATTTGCTGGGTCAAATAAACCCCCGTCAAATTTTAATGAGAATTATAAGCCATTCATGTCAAAAGGTTTTTTATCATCTACTGGTGATTCAGCCAATCCTATCGCTATAAACATATTAAGGGAAGCAGAAGCTTCTCGGAATATTTTATTATCAGGTACTTTGCCTTTGTTTGAGAAGTCTTCTTCTGATGAAAGTGTTCTTGTTTAGAGAGTAGAGTGTGTTTTTCTTCAAATTCCACTCCATAACGTTGATTTGTCTTCACACCTAGCTTCAGGACCAATGTCTATCAGTGTTGTGAGTTCCTTGCTGATCGAGGATGTTCATTTATTGCTAGGCAACTACTCAGCTGGAGATAAGGTTGTGGTTAATCCACTTGCAACTGACAAGCCTTGTTTTGGTAAAAAAGTTCATCATATTGAAAATGAAATCCCTTATTTATACCCTGCTTGTGCAGTTATTAAAACTATGGCAAAAAGCGCTCTTGAGAAAGATATTTTTCAGGAAATTATTCCTTTGGCTGACACATACATTGGACAGACATTTGATGGGGTCACCTTTGCTCCTGTTACCAATCAATAAAATGGCATTGATCATTGTCATCATACTTTAACTTCTCGTTCTCTTATTTCTAATCAGGCTGGCAAATGACAATCACTTGTCGTGGAAAAGGAACAAGATCTTGATATCTCCTGTTTGTTTCAGAGCGTTATTAGCGAAGCTGATTCTGCAGATGTAACAACTTGATATTTTTGGAAAATAAGGTCCTTATGATAAAATCGAGGCCACCTGAGGCACCCGCTGGTGAAGAGTGGTCAGTGAGCTATCAAATTGTTGCTCCTACGTCATATAGACAGGCAATTCCTAGTTTAGCTCATGAAACTACATTGGCTGGTCATTTAGGAGTCAATGAAACCTATCAAAAGTTCTTGCATCATTTTTGCATCATCTTACATCATGTTTCCAAATATTGTAGATCTTGTCTAATTTGTCAATGGCCAGTTTCAGTTCTTTTGAACTAGTTTTTGGACATATTATCCATGAACAATTGGAATTGTTAAAAGAAAAGGTTTTTTAACAGAGGAATCCGACACTAATCTTTTAAATTATATCTCTGTGAAGTAGCAAGATATAATCTTCTGTCTACTCGCTCAAAATTACAATTAAGGCAGGTCAAAAGTACAAACGTAAGAACTTTTCAACCTGGTGATAAAGTTCTGTCTCTCTTGCCAATACTTCAAAATCCTCTTTAGGTTAGATATTAATTGTCCTTATAAAGTTAAAAAGAAAATGACTTTGGAAATGTTTGGATTATTCAGTGGAAATAGAAAGAGCTCATTGGACTATAATATTATTTTGGAACTATTATGAATTATTCAAAAAAGTTCTGGACGATACCATTTTGACACATCAGGATTGTTGGCAGACAAGTATTATCCTGGATCTGAAAGTTATTCAGAACATTTCATTCTTTTGGACCTTAATATGAACTTTTCAGGATTATTTTGGATTCAGTTCATAATTATATGTTACTCTAAGATTTTCGTTTTAGAACATTGATAACTAAATTGTTTTTAAGTGTTATAAAACTTGTTAGTTTTTCTTCTTTATGTGACTTAGTTTATGGCCATAGAGTTGTAACAGTTACTGATACAGGTGACAGCCCTCTACCCAACATGAATTTTCTTCATATCAAATGAAATCACACATGTATGCATGTCAACTGTGGATTATAATCTATGAAAGTTACCAACAAGCGTCCATGCAAGAGGGTAGTCATGTAGAAAAGACGGTGAATTAAACTGGTAACCAACAAAATACCGCTCTTACCACTACTTGAAAACCACGTCCTTGCTATTGTGACATGATAAATACAATGCACATGGCTTGCCTTTGGAATTTATAAACTTCTTTTCATTTTAAAAAGAAATTACTTGACTTGTACTGTCTGTAAATCCACAAACCCCCTGGTTTCGTACATGTGCACTGAGTTGCCAGTGGTTTTCTATTTCGACCAACACAAACTCGAACTCGGCCATGCTAGTTATTTGATCCTCAATAGCCATCGAGTAGAGTTATTAATCGT
Organism: Megalonaias nervosa; assembly: GCA_016617855.1. Lineage (NCBI taxonomy): Eukaryota > Metazoa > Mollusca > Bivalvia > Unionida > Unionidae > Megalonaias > Megalonaias nervosa. The sequence goes on along the minus strand of JAECUM010003627.1, from coordinate 70,735 downwards.
ACTAAGGCTGTTTTGTGCTGCTATGAAACGTTCAGGATAGACACGTATTCCAGAATGCAGCCATAATGAAATAATTTTACTAGCACCATCTGCGACAATGGTTCCTATCGATAAAGCCGACAATTCCACTGGGTGCAGCTATAATAGTCAATGTGTTTGTGATTCATACCACACTCAGACCAAAGGTTGTTGCCGTGTCGATTACACAAATAGCAAGTTATACATTGTAAGTTTACCAGTTCGATCTTCAAAATTCACAAGCTCACCTGGGCCAGTGTTAGCAACAACGTGGCTGGTAAACTCAGCCAAATCTGCTTTGGCGGAAAATCTGCTCAGGTTTTCATCAGTACCACATCTGAGTAAATATTGACATACATTTTGTATACTGTTAAGCAAACTTTAATGTAATTTCAATACGCATCTGCTGGGATGGTGAACGCTCAAGTGCATGCAAATTATTTAACAACAACATGACCTCATATTGGCCCATCCGACAGAAATTGCAACAGCAGAGTTGAATAAAATGGTGGCTGGCAGTCAGGGCTATCACCATGGGTTCATGCTCCAAATGTTAAATAATCAACAATTTTAAGTGGTGGTGCAAGCCAATACAAGCCAAAATATATAAGATGTTTGGGTGTTAGTATGTATATTACCCAATGCCTTCTAGGTCCCATTGTCAAATCTAAGTTAACAATGCCATTCTGAATTATTTGTGGAATCCTCGACGCATGTTCACCTGCATAAAGGCACCGTGAAAATGTTTGATTTTACCATCGCAAGTGAATCAAAATTGGTTAGCGGCGAGGCCTTCTGCAAGTTGTAGTGGGTAGCAGAAAACATCTGAGGGTATTCTGTAAGTTGTTCGTGGTAACCGAAGACCTTATCCTGTACTTATTCATTTGTCATTTATGTTTCCACAAACAGCCTTTCTTAAAGACATTCCAGATGCTGTTCCGACTGTCCCTAGTGCAATCTGCTTTGCAACCACTGGAATTACAGCTGCTAACAGCACTAAAATCTCTGTGAGGAATGTAAATATTCCACTGAACTTTTGTATTTATTGATTTGGATATTTTAATGTCACCGAGGTGTTCTTTTCATTGGCCGCATTAAGCTCATCATGTTGTGTTTGAGTCAACCACAGGGGGCAATTGCAGTAAACTTAGTAAGAGAAAGCCTCAGTGTGAGTCTGGGATCATGTTTTTATATCGTTTTTTATTCTCGTAAGCTGGTTTTCATTAAGACCAACCTTACCTTCATGATGGGCCTTAACTTCATGATGGTGATGGGACATTATTATTAAAAATGCAACAGGTCTAATTACTCAATGTTCCAAAAACGTGTCAATGACCCTCATTTGTAAACTCATGACCTCCAACAACAGAATCTTGTCAGAGTGGATCATAACTTATCATTTGTAACCACTGTCACATGCTGCATATCCAAGTGCTTGAATGTATGTGTCAACTACAGACCACCTAAACAAATCAAGTGCAGTGAAATTTGCATGTCTGTCATTGTTTTGATACGAACACAGATGACATGAACATGCAATAGTTTTGTGAAGTGAAGCAACATTTTATCAGAGGGTTCCTGATAACCGTTTAACCACCAAGAAGCTTCAGTTACTTTTAATTCGTCAAATATCATCTTGCTACAGGTTTGGACATTGTCTCTATTTATAGTTTGAAAGGCAAGGAATATGTGTTTTGGCATGAAGACAAGGTTGGGTACTTATTTTTCTTGTAAACTGTCCCATAATATCAGTTACTTGATGCGTGTATGTGTTGAGTGCAAGGAACGACAGTGTTGACATGGCTCCAGACTTCACATGAAAACCTTAATGAGCCTCCCAATCTGACTAAAGTCAGATCTCCACTGTTATACATGAAGGTCTGCCAGCGACCACTTAGGGGTCATGTTCTGGTAACCTATGTTATTACCATAATCGCTAATTTTATCAATCAATCAGATGAAGTCTTATATCTTCACGCTTGGACACTGAGCAGTGTGGATGAAGAGCATTAATATGTACCGAGCGATTTGATTCACTTTCAGATTTTTGAAAGCTGCATTTCTATTGGTTAATTCAAAGGTCACCAGAACATGACCCCTAAGCGGTTGTCGTCCGATCTTTAAGTAGGACAGCGGAGATCTGATTCTAATTAGATTGATGAGCCTCCATGAAGTTGTGCTTCATACTGCTTAAATCCATCAATGAAACTGTTGCTCATACTCATGACTAAAGGTTCTGAATCTACATCGTTCAAAGGAGCACTTTGTAGTTTAGGTTGCTGATAAGTATATAGTCAAGAATCTGCATTATCAGAAGTATCTTTGAAAACGTGATAGATGGGCCAGCGGATCTCGCAGAATCATCACTGTATCTGGGCGAGTCCAATAATCACTGTGGTAATGTCAAGGCTGTCAAGGATAGCTTCGATTTCCTATCTGTCGATGGAATATTTTGTGCTTCTGAACAATGCCAGGATGCCATTGTTAATAAATCCAACTGTGTTATTGACAGGATAATAATTACTGAGGGCATTGTTTTGTGTTAGTTTTCCATCAATTTCCAAGAAAGGCTCATGGACGAACAAAGATGCTTCATGCAATTGTAATTCTATTTTTTGGTACCTTGGGATTCCTAGCCGGGTAAGAATAATACCTAATATTCTATAATACCAAAATTGAGTTAACCCATGTACTGTATATATTCCCCATCGGTCTGTGTTGCCACTCACGGGATGCAACTTGGACAAGATCGCCAATTCAAAACAGACCAGCAAAATGGTTCAAATGGCAACATCTTTCAAAAGTCCATTCACACAATGTGTGGGTCCATTTTTCCAATGTCTGAAGAATCATTTTATAGCTTTTGTAAATTTTGTCATTAACAGCCCTGGTGTCTTTATGGTTTAAGCTTGTAAGTGGATCACCATAATGCTATAACATTTGTTATTTATAATCCATTCTTATAATGGTTAAGTGTCTCATTCAAATGCACATGGACAACATTATATGCTTTAACTCCAGATGTGCCTGTATGATGTAACATCAATATGATTTTTAGACACATCTTTGAAAAAAGTTCCACCAGGTCTTTACCTGGCACGAATTCAATCTGAATAATTGCCTAACTGTTTTTAAGCCACCACGACACCTGTGAAACTTGTACATGTACTCGGGTACTTGTAATTGCTGTACTTTTGAGGCTGCCTCAGTAACAATGGTATGTGTAATACAGCGATGGCGGTCTTGTTCATGGACATATGATGCAGCTTCAGCTGCAATACGACAATGGTTTTGTTTAACTACAACCACGCATTCAGTTTCAGCTCTTGGGGCTCTTGAAGGAATCTGGATATTTAATTGTGCTGCAGTTTCTCAATCTGACGCGGTTTGGCTATAATAACGTATATTGAAAATGTCAGTTTTTTTGTGCCACTTGGTATTTGTATAATGCTTAAATGCGACTTGTTTCACTTGTAATGCTGTCGATGTATTTGGTTGATCCTGGGCAACCAGTTGTGGCTGATCTGGGGGTAAATTGTTGCACAACCAGTTGTGGTCCAAATAACTGAAGTCATTCAGTTTCTCGCATACGGTCTGGTATTCGTATCACACACTCATGTGCGAGTTGCCTTAGCTGAAACAGTCGGAATACTGGCATATAAGGGAAAATCTATCTCTAATCGCAAATTCCGTCAATAATTTTGTTTTAGTTTCTTGACTCTATCAGGATCATAAACTGCAATCGCTTCAACCCTGGCTAATAGTTCGTCAACATATGTGTTTCCCCAACAGTGTTAACATTACCGGGTATTTGTATTGACATATATCTTAGCGAATCTTTGTCGGAGTGTACAATAATACTCATGAACAGATCCGCAAGGTCGGCAAACCTGGTTATGTGATTTAACGCAGATGCCGCATTTAAGACACCTATACCAACATGTCATGCGAGCAAATGTAATTTACAGTATACGTAATGGCAAGTTCTGCTTAATAGTTAACAGTTTCCAAGGCCAACACCTCTACAGTCATTAAATGCCAACTCTATATATTTACAAATTGTATTCTAACAGAAATAATCATCTGTGTTTTCATAAAAATCATCATTTATGTTTCTAATTTTTGTTTTGGGTTTAACGCTAATTTTTAGCACATCATAGGATATAGATAGTGACCGGATGAAGAACCTGGGAAAACCCTGATAAGATCAGCCAATCCATGGGAATCTACTAGCAAGTTTTCTCACATACCCACATTGGCCGAGCCTGTGACTCGAACCCATGCAAAGGTGAGATGGCAATGATCAGTAAAGGTAAGCCCTTTAGACCAGTCGGTCACCCAGGGCCCCAGATTTTTTTTTTAATGCTGGTGTACGTATATCAGGAATATGTACTCCTCAGTATATACATATGGTCTTAAAAATACTCGCAGTGGACAGTATTTGATTGTATGGCCATTTGCTGTAAAATGCACCACTGTGAAAGTAATTTGTAAACTTGGGGTAGTGCATTTTAAAAACATTATTACACCAGTCTGCATCAACCGAAGATCAATGTCAAATATAATTTTGTGTCTGAACATAATTTTCTTTAATTCAGTATCTGATCAAATCACTGCATGCTGATCATTATGATCACAATGTATTATATCAATGCGTAAATGACCACTGTTGTACAATTACATCTGATGTTCTTAAATGTCAAGCACTGCTTGTATATTGACACTATAGCTTTTCTCTTTGCACGTGAATCTCTTTCCACAAAACTTGTAACATTGCATCATTTGCTTAGATTCTTCATTGACGAAAAAGTCTCATTCATGTAAAGGTGTTGTTCGTAATTCAATATATTAATGCTAAAGACATATCTCTAATTACTTCATTCTTGATGATCTTCACTCTTAGGCTACTATATTCACTTGATGTTTTCAATGTCATCACTATCATCATCGTTGCAGTATTTATTCATTTTGTGGTGGTCTAAATGACAGCTACTTCAGTTTTTTTCCTGTACAATATCAAAGAAGGACTTTCTAGGATTCTTTTCTCCCAAGTTATATTTACCAGTACATCATTGCTACTCCAAGACAATTTCTAAGCTGAATAAATTATCAATATGTCTAGGCTATGTCTTTAACAAGTCTCTGACTAATCTTTATGATACATTTAAGAGAAACAGCAATTTAATCTTTTTCTGTAACATTGTGCACATTTCACTGATCTGGTAAAATGAAGCCACAATCTGATATATTCATTGCGCACATTTCACTGATCTGGTAAAATGAAGCCACAATCTGATATGTTAATACATTATTTCAAAATACTATACATATCAGTCTGTGACTTTTTGCCATATATATATATTGTGTGTGTGTGTGTGTGTGTGTGTGTGTGGTAATTGTTCAAAATACAAATATACTCTGCTGCAGTTGATATAAAATAATTTCAGACTAACTTGGCCACAGAGAATAAAATCATTTTAGTGGTGATCCAATTTCTGAAGTTACTCAAGAATTTGTAGTATAGCAACAATCAATAATATAGGCCTGATTGAAAACTTCAGCTATGTATGGGTCACTTTCTTTACAACACGTGCACTGATGCAGATCATGGTCATAATGAAAAATTGTTTATACAAGTAAAGTCATGGGAGTCTTCTTGTCCATTTTCGTCTGAATAAGACCTTGTCAGACCCTTTGCATGTGCACCTGGGCTCAGCTGATCTACTTATTTTGTTTGCTTCATGAGTCATTGACTGGCGATTAGACTAATGAAAGGTGAAGGAATACACCCTTCCGAATGGAGAAGTTGATGAGAAAGAAAACATGACCAAGACTGAAAGAAACAAATGTTTCCAATATATAAAAAGAACCTTTACTTCTTTCAAAATTCACCATATTTAATAATAAGAATAAACTTCCCTAACTCAAAACCGTAAAATAAACATGCAGTGTTTTAAACCTGAACGTATTTAGAAGGTTGACAAGTTTGGTGGAAATTAGTCTGTCAGATTAATACAGCAGTTGCCGACGGACACAAGATGATGCACGATGGACGAAGGGCAATACCAAAAGCTCACATGGCTTTACAGCCAAATTAAGTAAAACAAGAGCTCCTTCAAGCAATGATATTCTGCTGGCCAAAATGAATTTCCAGGAACCAAAGGCTGTTTGTTTTTGTTAACTGATGGGTGTGGAAACTATCTCTGATATTCTGGAGGAAAAAGACAATTTTCAAAATGGCCACCATGGCAACCATAATGGATGCAATATTGGGGCCATTTTTTTATGTTAAGTCTTCTGGAGAAAACCCTATGTTGATATGACCATTCATTTAGAAAGATTAGTGATACAATATTTTTCAAGATGGTCATTGCAGCAATCATACTGTCTGTGCAGATTGGCATCATTTAAGACCAATGTTATATCATAGGGCTTGAAGTTAAGTAAAAAGACCAGGTACAACCAAGCAAGTATTCACGTCTTCCAAAATATAAATTTGCTTAAACAAAATATAAAATCAAACACTGTGAGAGAATTATAAATAACTTAAACTGTACAAATTCCGAGTATGTTAACCTAATTATCCTAATTATATTACCAACGTCTCACTAATCCAGAAGCTATTGCAAAGCATTCTGAATGAAAGGTCTAAAGTGTTTATTTGCTACCATGATAACATCATTGAATTTAGCAGTTATTAATCCAAATGTGTTTACTTCAATGTAATCCCGTGAACGTAGAATATCACATAAGTCCTTGAAGGTTTCGCATAATCTGAGAGAATTAGTTATACATCTAAAGCCTTGAATAAATTCACGTAATCTTCAAAGTACTGTTTAAATTAAAGATTATCTACTCTGCTATATCCAACGAAAATATAAATAAATCACAAGCTCCTTTCTGACTTTTACAAAGCTGTAGTACTTTTGTTTCCCCAAATACTAAGCAAAGACAACTCAGAAATAGAACAGGTCATTGTATACACCTTTTCAAATATTTAATATACATGTGTGCATAGAAATGAATAGACAAAATGCATTTAATGCCTGTGAGGCAAAAAGTTAAGAGAAATGGAGTTAAACATTGTAGCTTTACAAATTCAGTAGATGTTCAAAGTATTTCATTGTAGCCACCTTTTTCAATGATGTGCCATGCTCCTTGAAAATGAATGCTTCTATGAAGTTTTATAACTGCATACAACAGTTTAAGTGAACAAAATACTGAGATCAATGATATTTTTAATTAATGGAACATACTAGGTCAAGGAGACCTATTTTTACCAATGATGAATGAAAACGTATATAATGATCAGTGTCATTGCTTTTTTTTTCAGATAAACATGCACAAATGTTAAATAAATTGCTTTGATCAACTCTTGCTAATAATTGGTACAGTTAATAAATATTTTAAAAAATGTTTCAAAAAATAACATGCAACAGTATCCAAGATCTCAGAAAGTGAGTTTAATTTTTAAAAAAGACAATAATTAACTGAACCTGAAATGTAGGTCACGGTCCTACCTTTTTTGTAGATGGGTAAAACAAACACTTAAAATGAATAATCTCAACAAATTTCATGACTGTATGATCAAAATTATGAGGAAGTATTAACTAAAGGCAAAGAGATATTTGTAATAATAGGAGCATACGACCAGGTCTTCGTGACTAACTTTGTCAGTTTGATTACTGTACAACAAAAGGTTGCGAGTTTCATCCCAAATTTTGCATTACTTTTTGTTTTGTATTTTTATCTTCAAACTTTCTTTTAAGCATCCTAATTTCTTAACTTTTTTGTATACTTTTTAAAAACAATTCCCATCCCAAGACAGGCAATTAACCTAGTTTTGAAAATAAATGTGGCCAGTCATACTGAGCAATAGCTGCCTGTAAATGCCTATAGTGTTTCCTCAAACAATGCAGTTTAAAGAGAGTACAACTTTCCAAACATTAAGAATAGGAGCAATTCAACATATTCATACTAAATTCCATCTCCACCTTAAGCATAATCTTCATTTCAGCTAATGATACAAAAATTCAATGTACAGTTGCTTAGTTATAATTTCTATAAAACTTTTTAAATGCACACAACACTATATTTAATATGACAAAATAGTTAAAAACATTTAAGAATCATTATTAAAGACTCAATTCACATAAGACTAATAAAATGGTTACCAAGTGCAATGAATCTGTTCAACTGTTTTCAAATATTTTGTATGAAGAAATGAAAAATATAATGTTTCTGGTCACATTGTGAAACAGCAGTGTTTGTTCCTGCACGCAAGAATTATGACATGTTTGAATATGCTTCAATGAGGAATCGTAGCCAATTATCTTTCCAAGAGGTGGAGCCACAGAAAAACCTGGTCCCGATATTTGGTTATCCTTGGACTTTATCATTCCTCAGAACAGTATATTATTGATTAGTCTAGATATATTATTTTAATTCACTCATTGTAAGACAATTATAAATGTAAAACAAGTTTGAGAACAGTTTTTTATTTAAACCTTAATAAAAAGTTTTTAAAACATTGCATTTATTTTGGTGAACAACTGTGAAATACATGGTCATGGAGAGATAGACAAGATTTGGTATAAATTTACAATACATACGCCTTTTAACAGAGCCATGCCTCATGTAAATAAATCATTAATACATTAGCAAACAGATTTGTATTTGTATGTGTGTGGCAATCAGAAAAAATTCCATAAAAAATATTACATCATATATTCTGCTGCAACACAATCAAATTTCATGTTTTAAATCTTATTGCCAACTGTCCTTGAAAAACTAAAACACATCATTAATATTTTTAGACCATGTTAATATCTCTCATTTTGTCCCTCTCGAGTAATATTTTGGGTATAGTTTGTTTATATAAAATAAAAATAGAATATTTTAATTCTATCAAATCTGACATATCATTGTACACACACACACCTACCAAAACATCTCTCTCTCTCTCTCTCTCTGTCTCTCTCTCTGTCTCTCTCTCTCTCTCTCTGTCTCTCTCTCTCTCTCTCTCTCTCTCTCTCTCTCTCTCTCTCTCTCTCTCTCTCTCTCTCTCTCTCTCTCTCTCTCTCAGCCATGTATGGGATGAATATTAAATTAAACTCATTTTAAATAAGAAGCAAAGGGGTCATAATCAAAATATTAATGTTCTAAGTTATTTTGTGGAGAAGAGCAGCATTAACACAGTAACATATGACTTATAAAAATACTTAAACATCTTATCATCATAGGTCTAAAACCTGAGAATAAAAATAACAGTTATAGTTTAATATAATGCAGATATAATATTGCTTTAATAATATATAAAATATATGTTTAACGAAAAAAAATATTCAATTCAACAAGAATCTTGTATAATTCGAAACTAACGGATAAAATCATTTATTAGGAAGTCTACATTTCTTGAATTATTCAGAATAAATATTTTAATGTTCCATGAATTTTATAATTTCAGGAATATGAATCTGCTGAAAAGTAATTTAGGAAAAGAATCACAAAGTTAATTTGACGAGTATTTCATTTTTATGCAGAAACGAGAAAATGTGATTTTCCATTTCCGACAACAATATCAGCGATACCTAGTTTGCTTAACCTATTGATTAACTCCTTTTTCACATAGATAACTTAGCTCCTAGTCTTTTAAATTCCCCTCTCGCCGCCGATAACTTCCATGATCCATACAATTGACAAATTTTGCAAAGCAAACTGAAGATGCTATATTTTTGTATTGCTTGTTTGTTAGATAGAAAGTATACCGGATATAAATTTGGACTGCTTTGTTCCATGCTGCCACCTATCGGTATAAAGGGAAGATAACTGCTACAATCCCTCATTATTTGATGCATGTTTTGGCTGAATCCATCTGGATCAAGATGATTTGGTATATCTCGTTACTGAAAAATACGCATTAATTTCTCTTTCTGATTACATTCAGACTTTGCAATTAGATTCTAAAAAGCATGCACATACTGTTTCTAACCGTAAAATGAAGTAAAGCACATGCACCCAAGAAAAGCATAAACGTAAGTACACAACGGAATTATGGTAAGCACAAACTTGGGTGACACCATCATCATCAACTATATGACAAAACATTTGTGCAATACCAAATCACTAAAACTAGTAACACAAGCGTCATGAAACTTGCAATATTTAACACGTAAGGAGGAGCAAACACCTTCCCGTTATTGGCATCTGTGGTGTTGTGACGAGAGTTCCCGTACAGAAATTTCTCATGGATTCCATATGGAATACTTCAGGAATCCGTATGGAAGAGATATGGACTGAAAAACTTATGGAATCAGACAATTTATTCCATATCAGTTCCATAAGTACTTCACAGCAAGTGAAAATTCCATATGGAATAAATTTGCAACTTTAATCCATAAGCACTTTTTTCCATGTCGAAAACAGACTCATTTGTTATAGCAACATGGAAAAAACTCTCTGAAGAATTAATAACCTAAACTATCTGTTTCAAATAGAAATATTGGTGGGAGTTAGAGTAAATGTATATGTTAGTGTAGCTGTTATGGAAGGATGAATATATACTCATATAAATTTGAAGAAACACATGCATGCCAGTTTTCTTTAATTTATTTCCACAGATGTTTAGAAACAGGCAAAGACATGACCAAAAAGGTAGAGAAGATGTAAACATGATCAGAATATTAATATCTGGTAGTACAAATTCTTATGCACTTGATAAACCACCAATTATATGTTGATACTTAATGTCTCAGTTATACACAATATGGATCTGGAATGGAAAACTCCATTACTTGCTTCTATGGTCTTACTTTAGCTTCACTGTGGCTCAAAAACTCAGAAAAACTTTATATTTCCATAAAAATCAATCAGATTCAACTCTGTTTGGATACACAAATTTGTGATATTTTGTGATTGTAATACTACTGACATTTAAATAGAAAATATCAATAACATATAATAAAATTTATTTTTTGTTTCTTGTACAATTTGAATTTTATTGTTTATTTTAGGTACAATAACTTCTTCCCACATCTTTTTTGTTACATTTCTTTCTCAAATTTTTGCTGTTTTTGTTGTTGTATTTTTGTTTAACTTCAATTGGATTTAACTGCCTTAAAACAAGTTTTCTTGTTTTCCGTCTTCAAGCAGAATTTCGATTTTCCTGACCTGAATCTGATTCTCCTCGATAGGGATCCTTTATTTAATATTGTCTCCGAAACTCTTTTGTTTAAAATAACTTAAAAATATCTATCCGTTCCCATTCTGCAACGAGGTTTCTAATAGGTATTTGTTCCGTTTATTATGTAACAGATGATCGCCGTAAAGAGCTTTCTGACTGGTCAAAATTTTGTACTTGCCCAATGAATCATCGCGTAACGGAAACTGATGGGAATAATCATGCTTGCTAAACATGGCGATTCGAATTTTCGAGCGGGATACGAGTTCGAATAACCATTTAAAAATTGTGCGGCAGTGAGAATAGGTTGAATGCAAAGTCGATGGGAACGTAATTGGTCAATCTATATGAAAACTTAACTCCAGGGCTAGCATTTTGCTTTTTGTGCCATAAGGAGCTTTACAGCAGCGGCTAACGTGCTAACAAGGAATTGAACCCGGATGATTTTGAAGTTTTATAAATCCAAACTGATTAACTTCCAGAATTTAAGGAGGGACAACGTATAGATCACTGGTGGGAATTGTTGATACTGTTGCCAGATACCCATGTCTATCAAAGATAATCATATCTTTGCGGAATATTTTTGGCCCACAAGTAGAATCATCCTTCAATATCCTGAGTGGTATTGTTGTGTATATTACCAAATATTCAAGGTGTGTTAAAATTCAGTGTAAAATATGAGTAATTATATCATGATAAACCTTTGTCACGGCTACTTATGGAAGAAAGGCTACTTCAAGAGACCACAACAGCATCATAGGTGGTACATTTATGATCAAAAATCAAGTCTGCAGTACAACTGTGACATAAAGCAGGCTCCTAGCATTTCTTGTTTTCATAATCAGCGTCTCAAATGGATGCTTTTCTGTAATTTTGCATCATTTTCACAGTTGAATTTTTCAATGCAGGATAAAATTTTATACATGTTTATTTGTTCACAGATGCCTGTGCATATGTTCCAGGCTTGATACTTTGATTTTTAAAAACTCTTTATTTAGTGTCAAGCCAGATTCTTCACATCATGTTGTATATACTGTATATATTCAACATAACAGATTGAGGGCCTCAAGGTAGATTAGTTCTCTAAATAATTGAGTTGCCTTCTCTAAATAAAGTCTTTATTATTATTAATTATTATTATTATTATTATTATTATTATTATTATTATTATTATTATTATTTGTAACAAGATAACCGAGTTAGGATTTCGGACTTAAAAACAGAACACTGTTGATGGTAATACAAATATAATGTTTATTGATGTATGATTTAAATAAGAAAATAAATATGATTGATACGTGCGTGTATGGGTCCAAATATTGGACAAATTAGCATACTACGCACGAAACCTAAAAATGCAACAAACGTAAATACACATGAATGACCTTACATAGTACAAGGACAAAGGTGAACAAATCACAGCAATTTCACACGATGAAAATAATGGGTGTTTTACTCAATAGTAAAAAAAATGATGTATTCACTCAACTAGTGAAAAATGCGATTGTTTTACTCAAATAGTAAAATGTGGTGAATTGATTGGAGAGATATTATGCAACAATATCTTATACACTCCCAAAACAATGGGTACAACAAAACCCCAAAATTAGCCCACGGCTAAAAGATTACATACATGGAGTAACGCAAAAACACTCCGTCAAAACCACACTTGGGCTACCAGTCACACTGGTCAATTAAGTATGTATCATTACAAGTAGTCACCGACCACCATTCAATTCCTTGGTAAATCAATCAATCAGCGCCCACCAATTCGGTCAGCAACGCCCGATCGTCTGCTACTTGACCAGCAACACGGTTCACTCAGTTCTAAGGCTGCAACGGTTAACTTTGTACTTTATCAGCTGGACAATAGTACACTGTTATTTTTATACACTTAATTTCTTCTTTCTGATCGCTCATTTTTTTTATCTTGACTAGGTGCGTACTTCTCATTGGAGAAAGCAGAACTTTACTCTACAACCCATTTCTTCAAAAATGAGATTTAGCAATTATTACTAACTTCCCAACCAGGTAGTATGTAAATAGTGAGATGGATTATTATCTCCAAGACACCCACTACTCCACTCTACTTTCTCAATTTATGCTCGCATGCTTTGCTGTCTAAAATACAAACTATATAGGAATCTTTTGTAAGTCATAATCATGATCAAATATTGTGCAGCGTGATCATCAGTCCAGATCATCGTACACACTAAGCAAAACAACGTTTTACGACAATGCTGAAGACTTTCAAAGTTTACGAGAAGAACGATTGCAGAACTGAAACGATCAGGTGAAATAGTTGATGGTCCTCTTCAACAGAGAGAGGAGAGTAAATACGTTATAGTTCATGAATGTTTGATTATACGATTGCATGAAAATTCATGCTTTTTTACTCAGATGCCGTATATTAGAGCAGAGAGCAGCTATTAACGAAAATAACTGAGAGATATCTACCTGTGTATTGGAATATACTTCCGACTATGTAGATTCTGCATACACGAATATAATAAAGATATCATCTTGTGTGAATGTATATTATTTCTTTGATTTATAGGAGCTAGTCTCCTTCATTGGAATCACATTCACTTCTTATATTATGAAGGTGATGTAGACAGCATATTTGTTCATCTGATTTCTTTGGCATTACGACAAATCGATGGACTGCGTACTGTATGAAAACGTAACAAAGACTACATGAACCTTAAGCAATGTACTCAACATCGTTTGTCTATCGCAAAACAGTAAACATTAATGACATTTTATTGATTAATGAGAGATAGGCATTATTCAACGCTTAAACATATTTTCCAATATATGGAAATTTGCGATCGACATATTAGCAGATGTTGACATTAAGGCACTGCATATGCTTGTATACACTGTGTTGAATCAATAATGAAAATCATAGTTAAAAACAATTTTGAAATACTTATATTGAACTCGAATAAAACATTTCTTTCTAATTTCCTGTCCATTTTTATGCGTTTGCAAGTTTTTTTTAGCAGATCTTAAATCTCATTGATGCATTCTATGATAGAGCAGTTAACACTCACCATCGAATGGTACAAGCATTTTAGATTGCTTCACCTTTTGTTCATTAGTTTCAACCCCTCGTCCCTTTCGGCTTATTAAAACTAATTGGTTGAGGTATTTTAAAAGTTTAGGTCTGTTCAGAAAAGAAATCCATCCAGAGGTAAATAGATACAACTAAAGCGAATTTTGTGTGCAATATTCATTTCAGAAAATATTGCTTTTACATAATAAGAGACAACTAAGTCAAACCGGGCATGAAATATGTTATTTGTAAGAGCTATCTACTAAACAACATTGTCTGGTAACATGAACGGTCTAGTAAGTTTGCTTGATATGGCTGCAATGCTGATATTGACAGTTTTGGTGTTATGTCATTTTGCTTGTTCTAGCAGTTTTAATCAGATGTTTTAACGCTTTTCAAGGGAGTTTATAAAATCTATAACCTTTATGTAAAGCAGATTTATCCAGCTCTTGTAAAACATTAGTATCACTATATTATTGCCTGTTACATGACTTTTTCATATCAACAATAAAACTTGTTCATTGTGTTTTTCCCCTTTGTAATCACGTGCAACACTTTTCTCCGATATTCAACATTACCTTTTCGATAGAACTATTAACTTATATAAGATTTTAATAAATATCAGTTGATAACTCTCCCAAACTTTGATATACCGGTCTTTGTTGCATACATATTTAATCTTGCATGCTTTATTTCGCGTTCGATACAGCTGATCCATTAGTATTTCCGTACCACACAACCAGATTAGAAATACTCAGATTTCTTTTTTGACGTCTAACACATGTAAGTTTAGGCAGTTAATCGAACTTTTATAAATCTGAATTCGTTTTGCATTGCATTCATATGGTAGAACTAAAACTATTTAGAGAGCGTTAACGAGGCGGTATATAATATATACAATACGACATTCGTGTTTGTCCGGATTCGTCGAAAGAACTCATTGGAACTACTTTCTCAATAGCCTTCCCATGACTATAGCAAGTTTTATATTCTGAAACACGTCGACATTGGACAAAATATGAAAATCTCAGTTTTGCTTTCTGGTTTGGTTTCTCGCAGTAACATATGCTCACTGAAGGCCGTATGAGGAATAGATATCAGGAAAGTAGCTCAGTTACGTTGTTCCTGTAAACGTAATAAAGACTGTGACAAAACAATCGTACATTCATTAAGTACTGAACTAGTAACTACAGAGTTCAATAGTTTGACTTCCGATGCTTGATTGGTCTTCGCAGCTTTACTTTCTTTCTTTGAAGGTTGCTGTTATAAATTTCATTTTTCCCTTATGACGTCATTTAAAAACTCACGTATACGTTGTAATATTATGATCCTTAATTTTTATAAACGAGACACCAGTGAGGCGGTGAAAAGGTTACACGCATATTAATAGTGTATATCTTTTATAGAGACAGCGGTTTACATGTTAATGCATACACAACAATTATATATATCTCTGTGTGTGTGTGTGTGTGTGTGTGTGTGTGTGTGTGTGTGTGTGTGTGATACATAAACATTGCACATGCTGCTGCCTAATGCATGCCTGTGGACGTGCATTATATTCAAAGCCCGATATAGTAGTGTATATTCGCTTTTAATATTAAAAACCAGTAGGCCTTTTTTATATCGTTACACTTTAAAATTAAACGTCATTTGTTTTGTGTCATAACTGAATTGATATAATGTCGTGCATGGAACCTTAACTTCCTTTCTATTCAGTTACTATGCAATCTTCCTCGTAAATAACATGCATTACTACACAGAAAATTGTAAGGGTTTACATTTCTTATTTCATGTCAGAATAGGTTCGTTCTAAGCTCAAATAATACAGAGTAATATTTTAAAACTCATCTATATTTTTTAGTTAAACTACTTGAAAAGTAAGGATGCCAGAATGATAGAGTGATGATTGTATCTATGAGCACCAATTTTCTAGACAAAGCTTATGTATTAGCATAGGCTAATCCAAAGGTTATGATTGATTAATGGATCTCCTTCTACGCCCATCCGTCAGACATACCTTAACACGTTGTAAATAACAATTGCCGGGTCAACAAAGGTTATCTCTTGCATCTCGCTTAAAATCAGTCAAGCTGAAAGCATGTCGGTTACTTGTCAGGGTAGGTTTGAGACTTTAGTGGATGGTTTTAATTCTGGTGTTTTGAAATGATGTATCATTCGTGAAAGCTTTCCTTGTATGCACTGATAAAGTCAACCACCTTATTTGCATCTTGTTTTTAAGTTTATTCGTGTTTCATTCCATTATGTTAGAAGATTTAGTAAGTTAAATTCAAACTTGTTAAGAATTTGTTTCACATTTTGAGGACCGAGAAAACAATATTAGCGAAAACAAACTGACTAATCAAAGGAGTTAACTGTTCCAATTCTTACGCGATGTAAATTTAACTCATTGAAAGATACTCAATCCAAAATGTAGTACGTGTAGGTGAGAAAACCACGTTTTAAACATAACATAAAGAGACTTTATTAAATTTGAACTTGGTGGGATATTTAAAGTTAAACAGGACATGAATTGCAAATAAAAGTCAAGATTTATGCATATATATGTGTACCATATGAATAAATTTACATGAGACGAAAAATTTACGTAATTGTCTGAGATCATCAAATCTACTAAGCATCTGAATAACTGTTACGGAGGAAACTTCGGGGTCCTTTCTTTATATAAATTCCTTATTGATACCAAATTCATATGACATACCAGTAGTGTGTGGGTTGGGAATCTCATAAACATGGAAAATATATGTTTTAAATTACTAAATTAGAAAATAAGATAAACTGTATTTACTATTGTTGAATGTGAAAACTACACAAGAAAATTCAATATAACCTAGAGTGTTTATAAGAAAGGGTTTGATCGAAAAAAAAAACCAAACATATACAGCTTCGTAGTAGAAATCAAGCTTTTTTTTCAAAACTAGCCGTATAGGATGGCGGATCAGCATTAGGCCTGAAAGGCTATATACTAGAATGCCTTCCATGAAAATGTTTTAACTTCTGTGTGTGTATTTTTATAAGAAGTATTTTAAAGGTCTTTTAAAGATCAATGGGATTATTAAAAAGTGGATCGCAAATTCTGTTTTGAGCAGTGTTTGCAAAGAAGTGGTTTAATTGTTTATTTAGTTTGGTTTTCTTTTCTTTTCAGCAGTGCATACGAATTTGTAGATAGGTAGACAAAAGTTTCATAATTATATGAACCCTTAGAAACAGGTTTTGTTCCCTTAATATATGAATAAACGTGTATCACGGTTTGTCTGTATTTTTTAGAAGCCTTTCAAGCATTTTAGTCTTACTTTTGTCTGCGGAATTTAAAGGTGCATCAAAACTATGTGCAAAAAATAAAAAGAGGCAATATAATTGAATGATCTCTTTTAATTAATTCTAATCAGCGATATTTAAGAAACAATTATACATGGCTTTTATTATATTATCTTAATGTTGATCTCTGCTGTCTAATTTCTTCTCAAAGAGTTTGCTAAGATTGTTGTATGTAAATTATGTCGTAAAATTTGAATGATCACTACCCATCCTTTCGTTTAAACTTAAAGGTGTTTGTGCCTCAGTGCTACCATTCAAAATCAAATACAGAGAGAAAGATGGAGACGGAAATGCGTATGTAAATGCAGAAATAAGAAAAAGAATGCAATATAGATTAAAAGAATTAGAACTGTCAAATAGAAAACACTCTTCCCCGTTACACTTACGTTCAGGTTTTGATATCACCAGAAACATAAGGATAGTAATCCTTTTTTAAGAACAAGAGGTTGATAAATACTTTTCACCCTTTGCAAAAAGTGCTGACAACTTGAAACGACCAAGATAGCGTTGAACTTTAATATTACAACGTATACTTATTGCAATGCCCGTCAAGTCTAAATTTTACTGTCGGTAAAATAAAGAGCTGATTATGATGTGGTTGAAGGGTTAGGCATCTCGTCAAAGGTTTAGGACCTTAGGAAAGAAACTGGACAATCTGGCCCAACTTGTGGAAACCAAACGTTCGATAAAACTAATCAGAAATACTTATCTCCACATATTTGCACTTCTGGTAAATAGGAAAGGGCAAGTCAGGTTGGATAATAAACAACAGAATAAATACCGAGCTATTCCAAATGCTTTTACCTCAGATAGGTCATAGTTTGCTTTGAACACAATATATTGGTTCGGTAAACAAAACCCCATTCTGATTTCGTTATAAGGTAATATGAACCACTGGTGTCGATGAGTTCTATATAACCAATTTGCTATTATGCCAACCATATCACTATTAAAATAGTATTGGACATATGAGCTCCTGGGAGTCTATTATTATCAGATAATTTGCCTTTCTCTGAGGTGCATTTTTCAGGGAGTTGAGTGCGGTTTTGTGTAAATTTTCCCCTCCATTGTGTCAAGCCGGCGTCATATTTAGTCTTTGGACCCGAGGCAGGCAGAGCAGAGAATTCTGTTTCCATTGATGTCATCCATCCATTACCAGGAAATGAACTAACTACTGACAAATCTTGTTTTGATAAGAAAGGTCATCATGTTGACTTGAAATCCCTGAGTGATATCCTGTTTGTGCAGTTACCAGAACTATTGCAAAATGACCTATTGAAAATGATGTTGATCAAGAGGAAAAGAATCATTTAGCTGATTCATTTATTGGTCACCCTTTTTATGAGGTAAATTTTGATTATAGTGTTGATCATTTTTTACTACTCATTATCTCTATTCTAACATCTGCGAGAAAATACTATCACTCATTGTCGAACTGGAATGAGATACCGAAATCCCCTGCTTGTTCCAGAGGGATATTGGCAAACGTGAAGCCTTACAAGTTCAGTTTAATATTTTGAGAAAAAGGGGTCCTTAAAATTGAGGCTACTTGCAGCACCCGTTGGTGACGAGTGGTCGGTGATCTATCAAACTGTCGGTCCGAGGACATATCGACTGAAAATTTTTAGTCTAGCCCAAGTAACTCCCTTGACGATCATTTAGGAGTCAATAAAACTAATCACAAGATCTTAACTCATTTTTATTGGCCGAAGGTACCAAGTGAGGTTTTTAAGTTCTGTAGATCTTGCCACACTTGTCAAAAGATAGGAAAGATACCTAAGGCTTATCTGCGACCTATTCCCGCATTTGATGAACAATTTAGAGTACTAATGGTAGAACGTGTTTGTCCTCTAAGACAAAGTTAGGTAACCGATATGTATTCGTCATCAATTGTTGGCTTTCATAAATCTATCCAATCTGATCAAGGCTTAAGCTTTATGTCTGGATTTTTCAAGCACTATATGCCTACATTAGGCATAAAGCAGTTTATGTCATCTGCCTATCACCCTGAAAGTCAAGATGATTTGGTAAAATTTGATTAGTAGTAGAGGGTATGAACCGGTCATGTTGCTTTGTTATAGGAAAATACGGATATTAGGTTTTCTATTTAATGTTGTTTGCTATTATGGAATCAGTTCCAGATTCACTGAGAAGTATTTCCATGAAATAGCTTAGGGACATACTATTTGTGGGCGATTGAAGTTAGTAAAAGAGAAACTTATTTCAAATAATGATTATAAGATTAATCTTGTTGACTATGTCCCCGATTTCAAACATAATTTGTCAAATGATTGTGAAGTAGCAAGAACGAACTTTCAATCTGCTCAGTCAAAAATGGCATTAAAGTATGACAAAAATACAAAGGATAGTAATTTTCACCCCGTGTTGTCTCTCTTGTCCATACCTAAAAATCATCATCGGCAAACGTCCATGTTCTAACACAATTTAAAAGAAAACAAAAGGCTTACAATACATCATTAAGTCTCCTGGGAGGAGGAAACAGAAACCACTTCGTCACATAAATATGTTAGAGTACAGATAGCCCAGTTATTCATGACGCACAGCAAAGATAAACCTGTAGAAGTTACAGCCAATGCTGTTTCCCAATTCCTACTGCCTATTAGTGAAACAAAATTGATGCGACGTTTGGGTATGGACGGATATATTGGGAAATTGCGTCAAAATTTCTCCATAATTGCTGAAACTCCAAATTTGCAAATGTCAGGAATCTTTTCACAAATTAAAAGCTATTCTTTAAAGTGTGCCTATTCCTTTAGCTCCAAATACCAGTCAATTATTTCAAATGTCTGTTCATGCAGGTGATGTAGGGGTCGGAGGAATATTGATTCAAGAAGGTACAAATAGTGTGGATCATCCAGTGCGTTTAAGCAAGCTCCAAAGATATTATTCCACGATCGAGAAGATATCTTCCGTTTGATACTGGCTTTGCAATATTTTGAAGTGTATGTTAGTTCAGCTCCGCCTCCTGTTATTGTCTTCAGCGATCACAACCCCATTACTGTCATTAGCAAATTATTAATCAAAAATCAGATATAGCTGAGGTGGAGTTCCGTGTTGCTGAAATACAATATTGACATCAACACATCAAGGGAAAAGATAATATGATTGTACATGCCCTTTCAGTTGTATAGAAAAAGTACTAAATTGCATTCGTTTGTTTATATTGTGTACAATTTATATGACATCTTCCTATGTAAGTATAATCTCCATAGTATCAATTTGAATATTCGGCTCATATGTAAAACACGGCTTTATTTTATGAATCTTTTTTGTTTACAAGAGGACGTGTTGAATATGTTTAATTAAGATTCCAACAAATTTATAGAAATAAACAAAAACTGAAGGAATGAAGCTTATATTATGAAGATGAATAAGAAATCAAGCAGACAAAGAAACGAAGAAAAAGTAAAATAAGCGGTACATTATAGACTAAATGCCTCCATACAAAGTCAATGATATGAATTGACACACTAAACTTACCTTTTCTATTTTTACAAAACAAAGAATAGAACTACAAGTTTGCCCTGATACTAGTATCAAACATATATCAATGGGAGCAATATTATGTTGTAAATGTAGCATAACCTACTTAGCTAATGACTGAAAATAGACACATAACTGAAATAGTGCTTATGTAAATCATAGGAATACAATTTACTTTTTCAGATCATAGGATTTATACTTTTTGCAAATCATACGTTTGATATTAGCTGATCATTTCCAGTGTTCAGACAAAAGTCCCAAACTGAAGATGATTTACATCCAGTGTCTATCAATATTATTGAGTATTATTATTTTATATATCTGCATTGAAGGTTATCAAAAGTATCTGGCACACATTAGAAAACAGCATTGATGGATATCAAAGGTATCTGGTACACATTAGAAATCAACATTGATGGATATCAAAGGTATCTGGTACACATTAGAAATCAGCATTGATGGATATCAAAGGCATCTGGTACACATTAGAAATCAGCATTGATTGATATCGATGTTACCAGGTGGATAATAGATCCTTGGCGGAAACGTTATACAGTGTTCTCAGGTGTATATTCGGTATCTGGTTGCAAGGTTGTCACGGTTATTAGATTTATATTAGATATCGGTTTTATTTAGTGTATGTTAGGTATTTTGTTTGGATGATATGAGTATTATTAGGTGTATGTTAGGTACAAGTTTTAAAGATCATCAGTGATGTAAGGTTGTAATGATAATAATAATAATAATAATAATAATAATAATAATAATAATAACAATAATAATAAAGACTTTATTTAATGACGGAAACGCAATCAGTTACAGACAAAACTAAGTCCTCGAAGATATATATGCATCTATGTATAGATATAAACAACCTGAAATTAATCACTACCCATTTCACACGCTTATGTTGACAAACGTTAGTAATGTACATTAAAATCAGAGACTCACACTAGTTAACTAACTCTTTCTCTCTCTCTCTCTCTCTCTCTCTCTCTGTATATATATACAAGTGAATACTGTTGCATAAGATACACCAACATATATTTATATATAATAATGAAGCTGGAGGAGGTGGATATGCAGTGTGGTACATTTTTTCTTGGAAAGCACATTCAGGTTTTCATTTATATAAAAAGGCTCAAGTCATCTTGCCTTAAGTGTTGATCTCTCTTGCGGTGCTTTTACTAATGTAACCTTATGCAACCATTACATTTTTCATACACAAAATTTTATATTAGTTGAAGATACTGTATCTCCAATATGACGAGGAAGCTATCTTATGAAATCAGCCAAAAAAAGTATGGCACCTTGTGTCACATTACAGTATATTCTTAGTTTCAGAACTTTCATATAGTCACATTCTGAAACCTGTCATGCAAGTATGAAGCAAACCTTTTATGAGCTGTATCACTACATTGGAAGATTTTATTTTCTAGGACAAGTTTATCATCAACAAGATCAAACGCTTTTCGAAAATCAACACTCACCAATAAATTTCCTTCAACGAACGGCGGCAGCCATGTGTCAACTATTTATATCATCGGAATATAGATCAGTTGATAATGCTGTATCTCAAATCTAAAAAGAAAGACCGCTCATGAAAAAAATAAACAAAGGTAGTTTATTTTTAAAAACATGTAATTATAAACACACTTTCAGAATTATGTGATTCAAGTATGAAGCAAACCATTTCTGAGCTGCCGAAATCGAGATATATATATTTTGTCCCCCAATCCGCGTGCCTTGTAACATTTCCCCATCAGGTCTGGTTTAATCAAGGATTTAGTATAATCCAAACTACTCTTTCACATCTTTAAGCTGTAAGACCTCTATCGTATCCTTACACATAACAAGAGAGATTGCAATAAATATATTATTATTTTGAAAGAAATCTCTATCATGGACGTTTAATATGTGTAGAAGATGGTAAACGGACGTGTTGCCGGAGATGTAATGTATTCGAAAGTGATAAATTTGAATTCAGAATATACTGCATAACAGCTGCACATTCTGCGTTTCGTTAAGAAACACAGGGAAACCGAAGTTTCTTTTTCGAGTTGTCTTAGGTGTTCCTATTTATATCTCACATAACGACACAGCAAATTAGTGTTAAGGTCAACGTCTTAACTCCCAACTCCACCCATCCCTCAACTAGAAATTATTTGAGTGCTGATGGTGGTTGCGAGCTTAGTCGTGTATTGTTTTTTGAGGATGGACAGATGAGGACGAAATGTGCATCTACGATAAAGACCGAACGCAGGATCCAAATTACAATAAAACAGAAAATATGAATCAAAGTGAGAAGTTTCAAGAATAGGACTATCTTTGAACTACATGGGACTGTTACGCATGATTTTATAGAGCTTGCATATATTTTGTAACAACATCCTTCCACATCTCTGTTGGACGCTGGATGCGTGACTTAGTCAAGCAAGAAAAGCGGAACATGTATATAAACCAATACTAAGGTAGAAGCAACATTATACCCTCGTCAACTAACACATGACAAAAACATACATCGAACTAATTTAATAATAGGTCAATTAAACATTTTGAATATACAGTAGCCTAAAGTTGATGACACCAGTTGCAAATCTTTTATCCTGATCCACTACAGGAATGATTGTATCTAATAATGTTTGCCTGTTCTGGGACGAACTAACCTTATTTATACTCGTAAACATGGTCGCAAAATGCATTCTTTGATAGCAGATTGGTACATTGAACTGACGAGAGAGCGTGATTTTCAAGGTTCTCGTAATGAAACTGCTCAACACTAATTTGCATAAATGTTCACCTGGTACGAGGGACGTTCGGCAGATGGGTTAGCTTGTATATTTGAAAGAACCAACAAGATAGCCAGCAGGAGTCACTGCATAGAGCCAACATCTTATTAACAAGATGGTTAGGAAAACTGTAGTCTCCATGTCCCTGTTGTTATTGACGGGTATCTTGCATAATTATCCTGTCTGGTCTAAAGCATTTTTAAAGTGAAATTGTTCAACTTCCCAACAAAAACAAAATACGGTGCACGTCTATAATCTTGGACTTGTGCACAATAGATGGTCTATTTTTGAAAACTAACAAATCACCGAGCAATCAATATGGACGTTGCATCCACAACAGCAGGTTATATAGAGAAATAAACTGGCTTCGGCGATCTGACCTGATCTTAAGCCTCGACTTCGATCAGACTCGTTTACACTAGCTATGTGTGCTGTACATGTCGGATAGATAGATAGCAAGACAAGCTTTCATCTAATCACATAAAAGATAATAAAGTCTGCAATGGTGAAGATCGTTACGGTTTTTTTAGATTAAGTAATTGAAAGGTTTGATCTTTGTGGAACAGCTGACATAAGTTTGAGTTGTGTGGTCATTAGTTGCCGTAGCACATGTTACATACTTTATGAAGCTTTATAGGTTATACAAAGAGGCTGCACTATTTCTTCAAACGAAAGCATCCCCTTGTTTGTCAGCACCTCATATACTGTGGATCCGTTCGTAATCAACGTGGATTATGTGATCTTCATTCTTCTGCCAGCACAAATTTCAGGATTATTTCTGACGCTTAATCGAACTAATTACTATTTAATATATTTGAGGAAGACATTACACCAAACAGACAATATTGTCGTTAAGCCAGCATTCATGGAGCTGTTTGGAATGAGGAGGAATTCGTTTTCGGATGCTCATTATAGACGTTATGACATTTCATAAATGTATGACCTTTGTACAACTTATCCTTTCATTTCGATAAGGTTTTGCCTTCCCAGTCGTTTTGTAGATACATAATAGATTTTAAATCGCCATACTGTTAGTGAACGTCTCGAAAACAATTTCATTGAACATATTAGTACAACATATCCTCTAAAATCGGCGTATACGACTAAGTTGCGTTAAACAAAATCATACTTTTTTGCTGTTTTCTTCATAAGGCTCAGGATATTAAAGTTAGTATTTTCCTTACCGTTGACTGCTGATACTTATTATTTTAGATCACGCATTTGATCATCCCTTAATACACTGCAAATCTGTCTTGAAAGGGTGTAAGTAAACAGTAGTTAACACAACGAAAGAAGAACAAATTATGAATAAAAAATAGAGATATCATCTTTCAAGTTTATTGATGCATGTCACAATACAACGATGACTCAATATTTCTAGTCTGACAATTTAATTTTGTCACGCAACATGCTGGCTTGAACTGAATATATAAGCTATCTGGGAGATACCATTTGCATGGTCATTTAGAAGCCATGGTTTGCACTGATGGTTTGGAGACCATGAAGTATTTACATTTATATATGATGGAATGACAATTAGGGGATAAATTTGATCTCCTGAAAAGCAACAATAATATCGACTCTATTTTAAAATACAGAAACATTGTTTAATAGGTGTAAAATGCACAAATTAGATCTTTCCAGATTTGTATTTAATCGTGTCGTGCTTGTACGTGTTTCACATGTATTCGTCAGATGTTCCAACAAAAATGTGTATATTTAAAAGTGTGTGATTTCCACTTCCAAAGCAATCTTATTGGATTGCATACTTTCCGTTTGATTATTCGCGTTGTTTGCTTTGTGAGGACCGATGAACGATAGGACCACGGGAAGGAACAATATAGTATGCGCGAAACCAAAGAGAATGGCAAGAGACCTAACCATAAAAAAGGATCGAAATATGTACGACGGGTCAGCAGCGAATACTATGATACCAAGGAACGATGTTGTTGCGCCATGGAATATTGGGGCCCCCGACCTTATAAGCTCCTGCTTTACCCTTTCTTCCCGGGTACTGCCATCGGAAACCATGAAACCGTGACAAAGGTGTGCGGCATAGTCAATTGAAAACCCAACACTCATTATTATCTGAATCATAGTGACTGCACTAAATGTTATACCGAGAAATGGAATAAAACCCACGATTCCAACCATTATCATAACAAGAGTGACAGTAATGTAAATCACCAAGAGGGGGTGTGGTATGGAAAGGACAATAAGTAAAAGCACTATTAAAACTGCAATCCCTACTTTTTGTACAGTTTGCGAAAAAGTTTTAAGATACTGTTCATAGAAAATAAAATCAGCGGAAAAGGCGAATGTTGAGAGGGATGATGACTTAGCGACATCACGCATATCCAGCATTGTTTTTGTTTTTCCGTCGATTTTACGTTCTCAGATATTACATAAAACCTGGAAGCTGTAATTCGTTTTTGAACGGAATCAATTACTAAGTAATTTTTAAAACGCTGGTAAAATTGACATGTCAAAAAGCGTAGTTCGAGATTGGTTACAAAATTATCTTCGGAAGAATCATTGTAAAATTCTGACTGCTTGTAGGATGATAACCAACTTATCTGAAAATCATCTTTAACACTGGGGTTATACTTTGCATTTTTCAAGAGAGTAGCAATTGCATCTTGAGTACCATTGCTGGAATATAACGCAGTTTGAGGAATAACGAATGATACATATGTAATGGCTCTAAAATTGTCTTCTAGTGATTGTCTATATTTATACAAGTATGAGGCTGGGAATACAAGGTTTTTTTATGTCAAATTCTTGCTTTATGGTTGTAATACCATATATTGATATCGCAAGATAACCAGCAAAAATATGCAATATTATAATTTTCATCGGGAATTTAAGAACTACTTTTGGAAATAGCCATCCAGGAAATTTGTCTAGACAACTCTCGGCTTCAGTTCGTGACGTAGGTGGTGATCCCGTGCAGCAGAGAATATATTGACCACTCAGTCCGTGTTCCCTGGCGATCTTCTTGGAAATGACAGAGAAGCATGTCATACAATGTCTGTTGGATTCTACGCGTTTCTCGTGTATTGTCAAGCATGCCAAGAAAAGGGTTGCCTCGTTCAGGTAGCAAATAATTACCGCAACACCTAAAAATATGCAAATCATTATGTCTCAGATTTGTTCCGGGTCATTTGATAATAATCACTTCTTCTTCCTAAATCAGGAAGTTGTTGTACACCGACGAAATGTGTCCCTGAGAGATCTGGAAATAATGTCTCGACACGCTCTCTGTCCCTGATTGAATCGCTGTTGATCGGGGTGTACACAATCGCCAAATCACTTTCCACATGTAAGCGAATCATTCCAATAGACAGCAGTCCATTCAATAAGATTGTAACAAATATAAACTTCCATGGGTTTCTGGCAAAACAACGTCCATAACAGGCAAACATTGCCCCAGTTTTTCGTTCAGTCTTCTCGTAAAAGTTATAGAACGTGTTTTGAAGCATTTTGCTGCAGGAACCCTGTAATTGTAAAAGCAGAAAGCGTTTCATATCAACAACATAATAATGGAACATATTCAGATCTATAATGCTGATCTTACAATCAGGTAACGTTTGTCTTCAGCTGCATTCATTGTTTCAACAATTCTAATATCATTTGCATTACATGAGCAATTAGGATGGTGTTAAATGTAATGTTTACTCGTACAAAGCAGGTCTGTTACAGAACAATGTGGACATAAAGATAATTCTCTTGTGAGGACTCCGTAATGGTAATCATTTCCAATGACCATGAAGATATAACATTTTTAAAACTTGTTTCACTTTATGTTTGTTTTTTATCCGCAGGAGACGTGTTTTGTTTTCTTTTGACAACATAAACAAGGTCACAAACATCACACAGGATATGAGGTCTAAACTTAAGCAATGCAAAACAGTTTGTCATTTCAACCTCCACGGTAAGACCCTACAAACATTTTTAAGTCTACATAAAACTACAGTTCGATGTTCTCCTGTCTAATTCACTGAATATATTTTGTGCTTAACATCCCATAGCAATGCAATATGTACCACTGTTCTACAATATCAAAGAAATCAAGTTACAATTTCAAATGATTCTATGATTATTTCATAAATATCCGTTGCAGTTTTCCGTACATAGTGTCAACCATTGTATCACAAAGATCTCCGTTCCAATGGAAAATATGTAACCATATTCATTGAAACGCACAGATTGCAAAATCGGTCCCATTTTTGTGATTCATTTAATATTAGTTTTACGCAAGTAAATGAAAATGTTCAGGATCATTAATATTGGTATGAAATGCTGCGTAAGAATCTAAGCTGAATCTTCGATTGCAAATCGAAGAGATTTATATATATATATTGTTAAGTATATGTAATTTAAATACATGTGTGTTACTTTTAAATTCTTTTTATTTTAAATGTATTTCATTACATTTTATTGTAATGATAATTTTCATTGGATTTGAATTTCTTTTCCGAAAATTGGCATGACCAGATTAGATATTAACAGCTACTTCAGCACTATTTTTAGCTCACAGTTTTCGTAAACATCAAGATAAAACGATTGGCTATTACCAAGGTCATTTTCTGATTGCGTGATAGTTCTAATTTTGCAAACAACTTTTTTTATTGATTTTATAATAAGATTCGCTACTTTCATCCATGGCGGACGTGCCTCCCGGTTGTGCTCTTGTATTGCGATGTTCAAATTAGTATCACGTAAGTCCATCACGTGAGCTATCATGTGATCTAAAATCGAGGCTTAAAACAGCCATTTTCTACTAGATCCATTGAGTTGTATTTTAACCTTTCAGGACTCAAGAGGATTTTATTGTTGATGCCAAATTGTTTTGAAGTTCATCTATTTTTTGGAATGTGATAATTTATTCTCTAGAAGACTAAACAAGTGTACTTTTTTATAAAAAATTCTGGGACAAAGAAATTCAGTGGAAATTCATTCTGGAATTCTATACGGAAACATTAACTGTGATTCAATCGAGGATCTGTTACCATCAGTACAGACATCATATGACGTCATCGCCTCCATATTGGAATTTCATCGAGATTCGAACCCGGATTCAATTACAACTGTTTAGTGATAGGACTTATATTTTTTCAATCTTAGGATTCAATTTTGGAATATATTCACAAACCATAAGTCCTATTTTCTATTTTTTACATTGTTTACTAGGGAAATAAATTATTTTGTTAAAATTTACAAAGCTTGTTGGCTTCACTCTTTTCTCTTGTTGTATTTGTACGATCCTACACGTTACAAGAAGACAATTGGGTGCTCGTCCTTGGGATATTTGAATTTTGGCTAAATATTTCAGAAAATAGCTTTTTGAAATTTAAATTCCCCTAGTTTTTAAATCCCAAGTACTATTTTACATTTTCTTTAAAGTCTTTGTGAAAACAACAGGCTTTCATTCACAATGTCATTAAAAGTGAGAATTTTCTTTCTAGTCCTACTCAGGAGCGGTTGGATAGTTTGAAATTTGTAGCAGAATATCTTCTATATATTGATGCCCAAGCACTATCAATATTTATTACGTAAGCCTTTATAATTTGTTCGCTTTTCTCAGTATTAAATACTGTTCCTTCAATGTGCTTTAAAGCTTTAACATTTTGGAAACAATTAAGAAATATTTCTTTGCTCTTTTAACCATTTGCGAAGTTTTTTCACCAAATCAAATTATGACATTATATAAAACTGAAAACGCAGGATCAGCATTAATTATCATTTTGTATCACAAAATAAATCCCACATCTAAATAATTATATACAAGAGTACATATGTGTGCTTTTAAAGGCGATCAAAATATTTTGTTCACCTATAATCCGTTTTTGCTTCAATGCATACTGATTATAAATACGGCTATGTATATTTAAGAACAGATTTTAGCCAACGAGATATCTACATGTACGTTCAATTTTGAATTCTTTCATAAAAACTGAGAATTTTGAATGTGAATTCCTCTGTTTGTTGGCATATATTTGTTACTCACTTTCGTAGGGTTGAATGGTTTTGCATATGATGGATTGCAATGGTGGATGTTGCTCACTAAGGCGCATAGGTGTGATAAACGATCAGCATCTAACATCACGTTAACTTCCCCATGTCCCCACAGCACCATCCAGCGTTAAACACTTGGACGTTTGCAGCTTTCAATTCCTTTTGTTCCAGTCAGTTCCAACTTAAACTGGCTGCGCTATTGTTATTTACCATTCCCTCCAATGCAATCAAATTTATCACATATCGTACCCCAATAATACTCACTTGTTGCATACTTCACCTTGTATATGTGAGTTTTCACAGATAATATGCATGCAAAAGATAAAAGACCCTGTATGAACAGGCTCAATAAATTAGATTCTTTATAACCATTCAATTAACATATATTGACTAAGCAATACACATTCTAATTTAGCAGGGTGACAGGACTATCGTATAAGAAACCATATTTATCTAATTACTTCCTAATTTTGTCGGGAAGCTAAAGAATTACATTTGTTTCATTTTAGTCATATCTTCATTGCCACCAAAGTAATATTTTGTGGTGAGTCTCCGAATACTGTGGTGTTATGTAACCATGGTTCCAGCGATTCATGGTGACGCTGGTTTTACGGATGATACTAGTTAACACATTATGAGGGCCTAAAGGACCAGGATCAACGGATGTACCGGATGGAGTGTTCCTGAAGGAACTGCAGGCTGCGAGGTGCAGACCACATGAAGTCGTTTCCTTGTCAACAGAAACATCTTGTCTTCATCGCCACGATGCCACAAGATAACACCATTATATATGTTGATGGAATATATATGCATCCTACTCCAAGCATTGCTGCTCCCATTTGTTCGGTGCTATTAAATTGAGTTATCATAGATTGACCATGTACTTGATACAATACCACTTGGGCGCATTTTTATAATGTCGGATTAGTTCTATCATGTTTGAAATTTCTGTTAACTAGACATATCCAGAAATGAATGAGGTCAGATGGATATTTCGTTTTGCGTTGCATATATTTGCTGAAGGACAGCTGGTTACGGGAGATTATTCACAAATGCTTTAAATAATAATCACAATTTCAGAGTTATTTCTCTTGGGCAAATGTTGTATTTCTCTAAGTTCATTAGGACCTTACTAATCGATCTTGACAAAATACTGAGATCGACGGTCTATTAGAATACGTTACTCAGTGTTTTATACGTTGGGCGCATTTAATCCAAGGGAAGCTATTGTTTTTACTTTTGCAATGGGCAAAGGAAATGAAGATGATACCGGGATATTTTCATGCAATAACGCATCATTCGATATGGACATTATCTGCGCATTCGTGTATGTATACATATGAGGCATCCATAAAACCGTTAGCATAAACTAAAACATTTGCCATCATGAATGATCAATATTTTTGTAGGGCAGAACATTGTAATACTTGCTGTATATGCAGAGAGCATTTCTTATCTAGATCATCTTGACATACATTACTGCAAAACTAAATATAAGATGATCAGTTAGCAAAAGTTAAATTTCCTAAAAGATTATAACCAACCTAGTTTCAATCGGCATACCATTACGGATGTGTATATATGGGTCAAATGCAGACAAAGAATGCATCATGAATTCTAGACTTTTCTACTGTTACACCAAGCGTCAAAAACAAACAATAAACCCTTCATTAAAATGAAAATAAAGCTAATCAGTTTACTTAAACATAAATATTAAGGGAGTTCGAACACTGTTGAAAATTTGCTTTTTACTAACATCAATATTTTTCATATTCTTTATCATTGTTGGTCTTCTAGACACAAAGTAAAATCAGTAGGTTTCAATCTGCTTGCGAGTTATAAAAGTGCAAGGCCTGAACAACCATCAACGAACCTACAAATAAGTTTATTTGTCTGCTGGACAACGTGCACGTTCTTATGCCATTTAAATCACATCCGATTGCCATGTTTTTCTCCGCCAAAATGTGATCGAGTTGTCATCAAAAGATCAAAAGCCCTCATGGACCACATTTGATTCTTGTATCATTTATAACCCCTCAAAACATCCCGCATTTGACCTAAAGTCTTTAGATTACAAGAATAAGGTAATATATTAGCAAATTGATGTTTACACATGTAAGCCTTCGTAGCATTACGCAACCACCTGCTGCAACGACTGCTGGAGCAATTCTCGGTCCCGGTAGGCTGGTTCTATCTAGTTTCTGTAGCGCATGGATATGACGTTGAAACTAAAGGGATCTGGGAGTGCATATTTTCTTCAATATTATTTAAAGAACATATTAATTTTCAAGAGCGGTTGATCTCAATTATGAAAAGGTATGTGCGTTAAACGGCCCTAAAGATAGTCTGTTTGTTCTACCGTCGGTAGAATCACTTGTGAAAGCTAAGAAAGCACTCGTTATAGGTAATCTGTGCAGTATGATCCCCATTCATAAGTTCAAATGCTTTGCTTTGAACACAAAAGTTTACAGCTTTCATTAGAAGTATGGTAAGTAGATGTTTTTCATATGGGTGACATATATGGAGATACATATTAATATTTCACTAGTCCTTGAACTACTAAATATACAATGACGCATTTTATGAGCCCGATCATGCAAATTAGATCTTCTTCGACGGGCAGGATGTGCACATTACTCAGAGAACAGAAGGAACCCGGTTTTGAAGTTAGAGGGGCGTTGGGCAATCAGATAGTTTAAGCACTGATCGCCATTATTTGGCTGGTTCTGGCACTTCAGGTATCATAAACCTTATAATTTAGCTAATTATCCAAGACGGACTGTACAAATCAAATGATATAAGCAATTAAAAATTCTAACAATGGAACGTTATTACAAAGTCTTGCTAATAAATATTAATTAAAAATTTGGCACGGACATTTAAATTCAGACGTTATAACAGATAAAACGTTGTTCACAAGAGCGTAAGAAATAACCCTTATAATATAACATAAATTTGTAATTATCCCCATTAAAATGGCCCATTTATTCTGACTCTTGATAGCTATAAGGTACCATAAAAGTCATGTTAACTCGTATTTTACTTTCAGAGGTAATTAACATGTCAACACACGTGGATAGAAGAGTCGGACTAAACGTTTCATCCTAATGCAAGAGATTTACCTGTTGCAAGTCAGTTTATGAATTATATTCGGACCTTGTAGGATATGAACATATGGTTTGTATTTGCTCTTAATATGGCGGCAGTATATCTATCAAAAGTAGATATAAAGAGGATGAAGGGTAGGTGTGAGTAACCATTGCATTGTTCCCCCTACAGCATTCTATCAATGGGCTTAACATATTGATACCACGTCAAGCACCGTTCTAAAAAAAACAATATAAACATTAATGTATGTTTTGTCTTTAAAAGAGCAGTACCCACTTTATCAACCCTTGTACAGTCGATAGCTTGCCAAAGTTAGCTACAATACCACATTGACAGATCAATATTTTTGTGAAAGTCATACTTTTTTAATGGTACCAATTTTCGTCAACATTAAAATTATATCAGTTTATAATACAAACTTCGCAAAATTTAGATAAGAAATATTAGTTATCACGATATCTATTTGTAAATGTTATACAGGATGGACTATCGTAACCTCAATAACTATTGGCTGATGTTCTCTAACGAGGATAGACCCCATTTTTGAAAGAACATTAAAGCCACTATATTTTATTAAACTCCATGTGCGCATTAAAATTTGAAAAGAAAATAATTTGCACAATAATTTATGAGGTTAGGTAAGTGCATAATTCGTTTAGCATTTTACACGAAGATTCTAAAACTGGATCACTGCACGCATAATAAGGACCAATTGTTCACCTTAGCCGCAAGAGGGATAGCTTGAAATTTTCCGGGTCTAATAAAGTTGAACCTGTACTGACTAGCCAGAGACTGCGAGTTAGTAGGTCCAAATTAATATATAATTATTAAATTATTTGACATGTAGGAGGAGGCTGATATCCGACAATTATTTGCAATCATGAGGTGTTTGTTCCGTTTCATAGATGGTAGTTAGACATGCCAATATCCTCATCTTTCTACAAGTCAGGTACTGGCATCGCAGCCGAGGCTGTGGTGATTTTATGTGTACAGCCGACATATTTATGATTGTATCCTCACAATGTCAGACAAGTTAACATACGAGTAGACGAAAGTTCATCTATTATTCTGTTTAACATGTGTTTAGAATATACAAACCAGGTCAATGAATATATTCTAACTTAAAGTTGAAAGACACCCACATCTTTTTCGCTATTGCATTACAATTTCCCATATCTGTTGTATACTCAGAGCCCATGACAGGTTTTTACACGATGTGAATAGAACGCTAGTTAAGATTCAACGCGTGATAAACTTAATAAATCACTTGAATGTTGACTGTGTCGAAATCGCAAGAATGCATAATGCGTTTGAATACAAAAAAGTAAATGCAGAGCAATATGTCATGAAATTTTGCACATAAAATAGATAAACTATCATTCTACATAGAAAGCAAACCCCACATATTTAGAACAGACTAGGTCAAGACTCTTAAATACCAGTATCTTTCAACTGAATTCTCTCTCTCTCTCTCTCTCTCTCTCTCTCTCTCTCTCTCTCTCTCTCTCTCTCTCTCTCTCTCTCGCTCGCTCGAACCTGCATACGAATGAATCCCGAAGATATACATTAAATATTTCGAATATACAATATTTCGAATATACAATATGAATGTATGTATGGAGATATGTATACTTGACTTTGCATGTATATGTTCTTCATGTCAGTTTCTATTTACGATAACTGTACAGTTTGTCATTATCTATCAGCCTATATACTCCTGTTGATTATCATGCATCTAAATGGGGCCACGAGTGGCCGCGGGTATAAGGAGCTAGACCTTACATATCACCTCTGTCAACGTATGTTCGAGTCTCAAGCTGGGGCAGCATGGGTATGTGAGAATGTTTGCCAGGAACTTCCCGTGGATCAGTACTTCTTGCTAGAAAATCTCTGGGTTCTTCCTCCACAAAGCATATTGGTGGCCATACACAGCCTATCATGTCCTTACATGTGCATTAAACCCCAAGCAAAAAAAACACATCTATTGAGGCTACTCCCTTAATACCTATGTAACATATATGGTTTAGGGGTAGATTTCTGTCTTTTTCATCTGATCTGGTAGATATGTAAATACACGTCAATTTAAGGCAACACAGTGGGTTTTAATAATATGATCGCATCTAGCCATACGGGTTGCTGCTAAGACTCTATGGTCTTATACTAAGCAAACGATAAGAGCGAAAGCAAATAAGTTTAGTAAAATTCAACAAATAATTTATTTATTTCTATTACACAAAGTAAAACCTTTCTAAGCAACCGTCAGTATAGTCATCAAAATCCTATCACAAGTCCATATGTTTCAAGTACCATTTGAATTCAAGTGGTTTTCGAAATACATTCCGATGTGGAATGTATTGATGTCCCTGTAATTTCCAAAAGTGATAAATGTGCCATTTTCTTTAGCGTGGCGATGTGCTAATAGTCGTTTGTTGTATCACAATAATATAATCCAGAATGTCCTTGTCTGATTTCACTGTAATTCCAGTGAATAATAATAATAATAATAATAATAATAATAATAATAATAATAATAATAAATCCAAATTAAGATCTGAACACCATAATACCACCAATACTGCTTCGGATGTTAGGGCGTGAATTGGTCATTTTTCAAGTAAACAACATTGCAATAAAATCCTAAGACACAATAATAGAGTTAGGATGTAGGTCAGTCTCCACTTTAAGTCAACTTTGGCAACAAATTTATAAATTGCCTGATGGAAAACTGATGTCTTAGATTCAGATCAATCTGATTAAAATCGGATATCCGCTTATATACATGAAGATGTGACAGCGACCGCTTAGGGGTCATGTTCTGGTAACCTATGTTATTACCATAATCGCCAAGTTTATCAACCAATTAGATGAAGTCTAATATATTCGCGTTTGGAGACATAGCACTGTGGTTGGAGGGCATGAATGTGTACCGAACGATTTTATTGACTTTCAGATAATTAAAAGCTACATATCCATTGGCTAATTCAAAGGTCATAGAACATGACCCTAAAAACGTTGTCGTCCGATCTTCACGTAAGACAGTGGATATCTGATTCTAATCAGATTGAGAGTCAGATTCAAATAAACGTGTTTACTATCATTGATCATGATCTGAATATGTAATCTTTAATCTAAGAGAAGCACTGCATGAAGGATATGCATCTAAGCGTCCCATATAGTAACGACATTTTGTGTGCATCGTAGAAAAGACTGCCTATATGTCATGGAATTAGCAGACTTATCAAACATTCGCAGATAACATATTGAGTATGACATGTTTCAGGTAGAGACGGACTATCAAAGGCATGTATCCTGTTACAGCTAACATTATGCTACATGGAGAAAACACAATTGAACTGCCAATATAACCTCAATAAG
Organism: Megalonaias nervosa; assembly: GCA_016617855.1. NCBI lineage: Eukaryota > Metazoa > Mollusca > Bivalvia > Unionida > Unionidae > Megalonaias > Megalonaias nervosa. Next base: position 34,350 of record JAECUM010003627.1, on the reverse strand, counting down.
CAACTGCTAATATAAGCTCAATAAGCAACTGCTAATATAACCTCAATAAACAAGATCAAATTGTACTGTTCGTGCTATTGAAAGATATTCTCAGTACAGCTTGCTAAATTTACTTACTTCAGATAGGCGTTATGTTACATTTGCACAGTCGGCGCCCCGAGTGGCCGACTTGTCTAAAGCGCTCATCGTTAAGGATCACTGCCATCTCACCTCTGTCTGAGTGGGTTCGAGTCTCAGGCTCGACCACTGTGGGTACGTGAGAAAGCTTGCCAGTAGCATCTTGTGGGTCGATGGTTCTTTCCGTGGCTTTCCCTGGTTTTTCCTCCACCATTTATACTGGCCACCATGTTGTAGTCTACCTTGTGCTGAGTGTGTGTGTGTGATTGGATTTTTAACGTAGATTTAACAAATTTTCAGTCATATCGCTAAGATGTCTGCAGTGTGGCAGTTTATAGTGACACCAGGCCGACCAGTCCTAACACTAACCTTTTAATGCTGAGCGCCAAGCGAGGCAGCTGTTAGTACTATTTTTACAAGTCTTTGGTATGACTCGGTCGGGGATCGAACCCACGACCTTCCGCATCCGAAGCGGATGCTCTAACCACTAAGCCTCCGGAGTGGTCGATCATGTGCTGAAAAATACCGTTAAACCCTATAACAACAACAACAACTACGTTTCATTTGCAGTTTATATTCGTTATTCAACAGATGTAAAATAGACAACGCATTTGCATGACTAGGAATATATGCAAAGTTTTAAATATATAAATGATAATTACGAAACATACACATCACAATGACCATTCAGCGCTAGTAGATAGTATATGGGAGAGATGAACCATTATTTAAATTTGATATTTTAATAACAAATATAAAACTATTATTCGACTGCAAAATAAAAAGCACTGGCATACAATACTCTCATACTCTACCTGCTACTGAAACACCCTCAATATGTGAATGGGATGAGTGATACATTCAGGGGTTACTATGCTTACTATTGCACACGCGAAACAAAACCAACATGTTCGCAGACCTGACAAGCTGATGATTCTTCTTACTATATTTTTTTCAGAGATAGGAGTTGAATTGGCTGACAATATAAAGTCGTTTGGATAAAACTACTACTTACCTGAATGCACAGTCGCGTGCACAAGCATCACTTAATTACGTGAGGAAATTAATAACGAACTACATAAAAATAAAATATATTGAATGGATGGAAGGATAACTCAGCAATATGCCATACACGTTACAAAATCAAGCTTGAAACAATATTCGCTAACAGCAGGGTTTATGTTCCTCGCATGGATGGCCAGTGATAAGTAGACATTGTTACGAGTATACATACGTATAACAGTGGATACAGGTACAAACGGACAGGGATATATTGTAATTTCCAAATTATGCTAGGGCCGAGAAGATAAACAGCAGGTTGGGAAATGGCGTATTCCACGCTTTAGCATACATCTTCAAGGAGAAAAGCCTACATAGGTATAGTTTGTTGAAGAGGATAGTTTCCAACAAATTGAGTCAATGATTTATTGAACAAGGGAAACGCTATATTGCTTTTATTATAAAAATGTTTGACATACTGCAAATTAGTATGTATGATTCTACTTATAAGTTATTTAGTACAAGGCTTGACGAATCATTTTAGAACGTGGCAACAATTTTATTTGGCGGATGCTCTATAGGCCCATTTCCTTTTTCATTGATTGAAGTAACTTTCTGTATTGACCTTAAAGTAACAAGAAATTCCAGACATAGTAGTCAGAGATAACAAAAGTGTTAGTCAATGTCTTGTATAAAGGAGATCAATTTAACTCCATTTAGGAAACAAACAGCATGTGCCTTATAGATGCTTTCAATACGTCAAAAATTGAGTATGAAGAGCAATTTAGCTTACCAATCGTGGTGTCAGTCAAGAAGGTAAATGAATACATGAAGAATGTAATGCAGAAAATCCGTAATGTATCGATCATTTCATGAAAGACAGGTGAACAGATGAAGAAACAAATGCGGAAACTCCACATATCCATTTATCTATGAAAGGTCTTTCTTTCGCAAACCACCTTTTTATAATGTGATACATGTACTCAAGCGCATCTAACAAAGCCATATAAATGTATTCCCTCTGTATGGAAAACTACAAGTACTGTCCCTATTATATGAATTTTGACCTTTGCAATTTTTATTCAACCTTGATAATGACAACGATACTTATTTTATGTTACTCAAGCTATAATAACCTGTAATTTAATCAGACTCAACTGCATTCATTTTGTGCCAAATGAATGCATTGTCGCTTTAAGGTTTTAGACAAGAATGACCAGCAGCGATTATTGATATAAAAAAAATATGTCCCAACAGAATCTGAACAACATTAATATTGGATGTGTGTCCTGGATCCGCTGCTCTTGCCTTTAAATCATAGCAAGAACTTGTCAATTTATTCACAAAAGTAACATTCAGGTAACCAGTTCATAATTCAATAAAACACGAGGGTTTTGTTTTCTTCTACCGAGAATTTTGCCATACATTTATGCAACTGATCATCTAAGTTATCATTTTTAACAAAATAGGATAAGCAATAAGTATATACCATTACAAACTGAATATATTCACTAGATATTCCGTCTCAGGACAAACCGTCATGAACTTTATCAGCTTGATTACGGTAAAAAAAAAAAAACACGTTTTGTTTATTGAGCGATATGTGCCATGGTGATAAATTTATGCAATTCAATATATCTAAACCAATTTAATTACAATAGCCTATCACATTAACAAATATACTACACACAAACACAGATAGACATATATATTCTTGAAATTTTGAAATAGTGATATAATTGGGCAAGGATGTCTGCAAATGTTTATTACGTTTCGTGTTTGTGGAAACATTGATTCTGTATTGTAAAAGAAGAAATATATGTTGACATTAACATCTAATTATATCTAACATGTTGTTGTCTGCATCTGAACATAAGTATTTGACATCTGCACATACACATACTCAAAACGAGATTATGACATTCAGTATATAATTACGATGTTCGTGTTCACTTTTGGAAAGGATACATACAATGTTTATTTCAAACCAAGACTTTATTGTAGCAATCTGTTTAAATTTAAAGTGGTTCTTTGTAAACAGATTGTGCAGGCTCTACAGGTAAAATGAGTATGATTGCTGTGAAATAAGAAACAGCCGAGCATCTTGCGTAAATTTATACTTGCCACTTAAACTCCCTGTATTATGATGACGCTTGGAACTTTTGAAGAAATGTGTGTATTTATAGAAGTCGATGGAGCGTTCTCCAGCATAGGTTGGATTGAATAATAAAAATACAACAATAGGCGATTGAAATCCTCACGAAGTATTTAAAGGTAATTTAAGGGACAAATTGATGCCAGTGACTGTGTCAATTTGGAATGTTTTAATGTGGCTCAAAGCATAAATAGTGTACACGGTAGATAAATAGTCTTGCAAATTATAAAAAAGATGCACATCTTCCTAAATCATGTGCATTGGTCGCTTAACTTACTTAAAAGTATTTGAAAGTTTTATTGTTATGGTTGTCTTCGATGCACAGAGGCTACTTTTAATTTACTCTTTATGTACCTAATCTATCATCTTCCTTGCATACATTTATGCCACAGTCAACGAGTTATTATAATACGGATGATACTGTCTAAAATATTCAAATAAAGGTTTATCTTGTTTGCAAATCTTATTTCCACGCCTCATAGTCAGTCTTTAAAGTGCTTCATAAACAACAGCTTTTGCGGCGTGGAAAAATGTAATGCAGTACAGAACATGGGTTTGGCTTCTTTTCCAAACTGTAACCGATTCATCACCCTGGTTATGTATTATATCCATATATAAAGGCAAAACAACAGGTGTGGCACATTAAAATAACACGAGTGGCGCAATGATGTATCCACTTAATATAATTTCGTTATAGATTTATTTTCTCTCTCTCTCTCTCTCTCTCTCTCTCTCTCTCTCTCTCTCTCTCTCTCTCTCTCTCTCTCTCTCTCTCTCTCTCTCTCTCTCTCTCTCTTATATTAAACAATCTATCTATCATTTTGTCTGTCATTGCTTTCAGAGAATCTTTTCTTGAATCCCCTAACCTGTCCTATAATAAAACAACAATAATAATAATAACAATAATGTGATGATAATGATGAATTAAGCAAAGCAATGAACGTGATGAAACCTAAAACACGTACCACTCTATAGGATGCCATATAAAACTTTCATATATTAACATTCAGATTAGTTTTAAAAAAACATTTTCAATATAGATGGTGAGGTTCATTTCCAGGAAACAAAATCTTGTTTAGTTATGTAAGTTACTGAAATAAAGATAGTGGACCCATAAATGTAAACCGTTAGATACTGGAATAGTATTTCAACAACGTTCAATAAGACGGCGATTTGATGTCACGGTAAAATAAGACTTGGAAAGATTGGTTAATTGGGGATTTTATGGTACACAAGAGGTTATATGATAAAATAGTATGTATCAAAAATGTTTATTACCAAACGATCAATAAAAATAGAAAACACAACTATAGGTTGAAAATATCTGAGTGTGTGTGTGTGTGTGTGTGTGTGTGTGTGTGTGTGTGTGTGTGTGTGTGTGTGATTTAGATTTTTAACGTAGCTTTAACAATTTTTCAGTCATATCGCTACGATGTCTGCAGTGTGGCAGTTTATAGTGAAGTCTAGCACTGGGGCATCATGCCGCAGACATGTTACATGATGTCAAACCCAGTCACATTACCCTGACACCAGGCCGACCAGTCCTAACACTAACCTCTTAATGCTGAGCGCCAAGCGAGGCAGCTGTTAGTACCATTTTCTAAAGTCTTTGGTATGACTCGTCCGGGATCGAACCCACGACCTCCCGCGTCCGAAGCGGATGCTCTAAACACTAGGCCACCGGAGCGGTCTAAAAATATATGAAGGTTCCCGATAAATTTCATGTATAAAGGTAATTAAATAATGAATAATAATTTATATGATTAAAAGTAGAAATACCAAAATATTAAAAGGGAATTGGATTGCAAAATCTGAATAAATGTGAATTTTTCTTTAAGAAATTCAAAATACAAGACAAATTTACCGTATGAAAAAGCTCCTTCATGTGCTGAACACTGTACTTACAATTGCGTGTAAGTCACAAATGGAAATAATCTATCATAGAGTATTTCACTGTAAAGCGCGAAATGCATTTTCATTAACTTTAATACCAATAGGGCTACGAAATCAACAGTATATTCTATTGTGAGAGGTGCACATTTCCATACGTTTGATTAAAATATTTCCGGTAATGGTATTATGCGGTGACTAAAGTACTTATAGTGAATCGGAGATGATAGAGTTTCATCAATATTTCGCTTCGATACATTTCATAAAAAGGTATATAGCGTAATTTCTGCTGAAAATATCTTTGCAGTATCTGGAAACGAAATTTTGTAGTGCTTGTTTAACTAATGAATACTGCAGAAGCCTTTTCCTTTGAGCCGTCAATGCAAAATTATTGTGTAGTTCTTAAATGGTAATGAGAAAATTTTGCCCAAAGACTATTCGGCTCAAATTGGACCGAAAATAAGCAAGTCAGCCCAGTTTAGGAGACAATTCGGTCCAACTCGAAAGATAAACACAAAATCATACATCTTCATATCTTATACATTCTAATTAAGAGGCTTCTATACATTTTTTTGAAATTGTGAAGCTACAAAGTGTATGCCCCCCCCACCACCACCACATTCTCAATTTAAGACTTCCGCTAAAATTATCAATATTGATTTACGTAACAGTAGAACTTAATATACATACATATTCAAATTCTAACAATCTCTCCTGATTCAATGGAGGAGAAGAATCTTACATACGCGATGATATCACTGAACCATTTGGAAAACGGTTTGATTTGGCGTTTATGTCGTTAAAGACAAAAAAATAAAATATTTGGACAAACATAACGATTTATAGGTGCTGCACTTGTATCTTTAATAATAACAATATATTATTTGTTAGATCTTAAAACTCCTGGCAGGTATTCTCAAGTGGAGATGCATTTAGACGAAACTTTCCAAATGGATTAAATTCTCTGACAATGTTTTCTTTTTCAATAACAGGTGTTACAAATCCACACAAGATCACAAAAAATACAAACGTTGGTCCGAGGAGAACATTGCCTGTTATTTATTGTTCACTAGCAATAACTGTTAGCAAGCCATACAAGATCAAGGGTAAGTATGGAACGCCAGATCTGTGTAAAGAGAATAATTTGTATTATATAATTACGAACTTCCTTATACGCTGTGCCATAGGTAAGGCCGAATTTGTTGTGGGCCAACTCCGTAATGGATCGAGTATGTTATGGGGAAATTTCTTAATTAAATTTGTATGGATCGAATCTGTAATAGGCCGACTTTGCTGTTGGCCGACTCTGTTATGGGCCGAGATCTATAATTACCTAACAAGCATTATATCCCAAAAGACAAACTCCAAAAACATTCTACATGGTTCTGCTTCCAAATCTAGAATTGATCATTTCGACATCATCCCTGGCATTCAACCAATCAAACACTGCTATCTGACTCATTTGAGTAGGTGATTGACTCAGTTTTTATACTTTTAGGACTTTGTTTCTCACAGCGACAAAAATCCTTTTAGCAAGTTATTTTTGTTTTAAAACTAAATATTTGAAATAAATAAGATCTTGAAATTTATTCCCAATAATTTCCTATATTCATTTTGACAAAATGTTTGATGAAGAAATTAGACAATTGTAAGGCAAGATGAAGAATAAGATCTGAGTAAAATACGTGTTTTCCCTACCGAAACCTGGCACGAAGCCTATTGTAGTGCGCCTTGTCGAAATTATCAATTTTGAACTATATGGTAATACACACAGTATACAACAATTGTCCAAGTTAACTTAAAAAAACAGTATGAAGGGTATATATATATATATATATATATATATATATATATATATATATATATATAACTTTAAAAACGTATTGTCACGTTTGAATTGTTAAGCTGGGCTGAATTGGCATCCGAATTGGGCTGAATTGGCTTTCAATTTGGGCCGAATGGTTTTATTTTCTCTCCGAGTTGGGCCGAATTGGCCATGGACCTTCTAAAATTCGTAGATACGTTCCTTGTAAGAGTTATAAAAAATGGAAGGATTTGTTTCGGATCATTTTTCCTTTATGCAGCGTAAGAAGTAATTTGGGTTGTCTTAGAAACGAGGGAAGTGTTACAGAAATAGACAAACATTTGGATTTTTGAAAGATCAAGGTTAAAAGATAGTCCAATGCCAAAGGTACGACTGACATTGGTTTATTTGGGGATAATGTTTTATATTTGGGTGGGAACAATCACAATGGCAGGGTTCGAAGGGATGGATCTTAATTTTAGGGCATATTGTATACATAATGTTTCTCTGTGATGTGATAGAGGTGTCTCATTCGTTTAAGTCAAAGGGCTTTCACATGTGGACTTTCTAAATGCTCACCAAGTGAGTCATGTTGCTCGACTGTGAATTGGATCAAGCATCTTTAAGTGTGATTATGAGAAATAACCATAAGCAACTCAACCATAGTCCAGTTTGGATCAAATAAAGGGGTATTGTAACATTCGCCTTGATTTCAAGTATCATCCCCTATACCTTCTCGACCATGTACAAATCTCCAAAAATGAGCTGGAAGATAATCGTTGGTATAATCATTACCGCGCAGGAAACATACCCGCATGACGACCGAGCAGTTAATTGTCATTTAATACACGGTTGCTCCGGATTCCTATGACATGTACAAATTACATACTAATCAGAGCAGAAAGTGGTATCTCTGGATCCAATCTCATGCTATCCTCGGTTCGTGTCTCGGAGGGAACGACCTAAATATATTATCTGACCTGCATGATAATAATCTTTGTCAATATAGAATAATTTCACTCTATTGTCTCGCATCGTCATATATTATATATGGATAACAATTACTGCTGTGTGTCTGTGTGTGTGCGTGTGTGTAACAAATAGTACAAAACTGGTTCTTAACTAATACGACTCTCACTGAGTCTTTTTCACAAGCTACTACAAAGCATAGACAAGGCAAACAATAAGCGAAAAATGCGTTGAAATTACAAATCAATGTTTACAATGCAATGAATGATCGGCCATGGTTGACTTTTTCGCCCACCTGGCTTCAAATTGAATGATGCTGTGGTACAACTATTTAGTATTCTTCTATAAAGGAAGAATTATAGCGCCATCTGTTCTCTTATGGAAAGTGGTATAAGCGTAAATAATATCCAGGATATCTCTTTGGTTCTGAAATGAACACACGATGTTTGCATTTGCGTACTGCTTTCCTGTTTGAGTATTTATGGTTTAAGCCGCATGATTTTAGTGTTCTCAGGCCCATTGTCAGTTTTGTTGCATTTATCCTAATGTCCTCATCATTCTCTTTCTGGGCTTGTATCTCGTTCGTCACAGCGTAGTGAACAATAACTGTGCCTGTAGTGCAGTAGGTTAGCATCTGTAAATGTAACTATAAGGAACTAATTCGTCTCGCACGCGAAGTATTTTAACAACGTTCGAATCAACGTACTGAGTAACATATCTCATTAAATACATACTTAAACGGTGGTCTGTTTACATCAAATACCGTCACGACCTGTGGAAGAGTCGATTTGACATTAAGAAGTGATCAACTTTCTTATTCGGCCATGATGTAGTTGCATTCCTTTGATTTCTTTGCCTCCACGAATATGGACTCATCCAGAACTCAAGACTAACTTGTCGTATTACATGTAAGAATACGTGCCTTTTTCAACAGGAATCAAATAAACAGTGTTGCGCTGTATGATAATATGAATTATGTTTAAATCATTTGTGCACTAAACAAATATGGAAATTTTAGCTACATTTCGAGACGCTGACGGGAAAATTGAACGATAAAACCGAAGCGGATACGATTTGCGAATTTGCGATGCTGTACGGAACACAGTGCTCTGAAAAGCCTGTTATATATATATATATATATATATATACATATATATATATATATAAAGTATAGTTATATAGCATATATATATATATATATACATATATATATATATATATATATATATATATATATATATATATATATATATATATATATATTGTTACGAGTCTATGCTCTTAGAATAAGTAACAGAAAAGACTGAAGACAACAAGCTTTGTAAAATTTGACAAATAATTTATTTCCCTTGAATAAAAGTGAAAAATGAGACAAAAGAACTTATGGTTCTGCAAATTAAATCCAAAACTAATCCACGAATTAAAGACACAAGTCCTAGGAATAAAAAGTCCTGAATAAAATTTTGATCAAGACCCAAAGAGATTTAAAATTGAAGGCTATGACGTGTCTGTTATAGCCTGCGTCGTACTGATGTGTCAACAGTTTCTTGTTGAATTACAGAACTATTATTCCAGGTTTGAATTCAGTATAATTCCAATGAATGTCCTTATCCAAGAATTTTGCCAGAGCACTTTGTATTTCCAGAGAAAATAATCACTTGAATTCAATTAACTTGAAGAAAATAAAATTCAGCCTAAGCTGGTCAGAACATAACACAACTTAAAGTGCTAGATCTTAAAGCACAACTGGTAAACTCTTGACAGTCACAAGATGATATATTTTTCTGATTGACCTCAAGGTCGCAATTAGCATTTTCTTAAAACAACCATTAATGGAAAATAACCGTCTTGAATGTTCTAATAAATCTTGTTTATTTAAGACATAATACCCTATACAATTCACTTGGGCATCTCCAAAACCCTGACCCTGATCAACATATGTACGCCTTCTTGTTTACTTGAATAATAATTTGGTCAATGAGCATAGAGAATAATGAAGCTACTATTAATTGTTTACATCAATGAAATAAAAATATTTTTTTAAAAGTCAATCAGGTCAAACAGAACAGAACTCAGATTTGGACATGGTCAAGTCCAGTAAACAATGTTACATTACAAAAGCATGTAATGAAACAATAAACAATTTAAAACTAACAGACAAACAATTAAATTAAATATACATCACAATATATATAGAGAGAGAGAGACATAAAGGCAGACAGAGACAGACAGACAGACAGAATTAATTTTAAGTTAGGGTATTTGATGTGTCATAACGATTTATTACATATAGAACATTGCAGATGTTGCAATGTTTACTACTTGAATCAGATGTGGCAATGTATATATTACATGCATCCTTCTTATTTGTCACGATACAAAGTAAGTTACAAAAATACATGGTAAGTATCACGTTAAAGGTGTGATATAACGTTGAAGATAAATAATAAATAGGTCTCAATTGAAATTCAACATGTTTGTTTATTCACACCTTAACAGACTACGAACATACTGAATTGTTTTTATAATACTCATTTGCCATCAAACCTCTCCCATTCAAAAATTATGCACGCATTGTACTTTTCGATAATGAAATGAAACAAAATTTAAGTAACTTTTTTCAAATAATGTAAATTTGTTCTGACTATAATATCTACATTATTAAGCCCGGTCTTTTTGTTTTGATCACAAGCGCACTTTTACAACATCAACTCTGTTCTCTGTATGATTTCAAATAGTACAGTCTTCTTGGAAAAAACTGAGCTGTTTGTGTGACTGCATTTATTCTTCATCCATTGTTTCATGTCCATGGTTAGAACTGCCCCAGTATTCGGAGACAACATTAGCTCATTTTTATCATTTAAATTGCTGTATACCCGGCTACTTTACTGTCAACGGATGATTTGTATCTTCAAACTATAATCTTAAAGCCAACAACATAACAATAAATATATAATTAAGGGACAGCAACTACGGCTACAGAATTTGAACATCACGTGAGTTTGCTAATTACAACAAAGTGCTGAATTCGTCCGAAACGACCTTAAATAAAAAGGTCTAAGAAATCGAAGAACTAGACTTTTTGAACCATGCAGGCGTTGATCTCGTTTCCAATTGCAGCAATGATGTTACAAAAAAGAGATATTCCACGATGCAAATGATCTAAGATACCAACCCATACCCAGAACATCCATTTCAGCTTCAGAGTTTCAAAAATATGATTTGAAGAGGTTTTTATATATTTATTCTACGAAACAAATTTAAGTGGAAGAACTTTCAAATTGCTTATTAATATTACTGAGTAATCAAATTTGTCTAATAAATATGATGATAAAGACTGATCAGACATTTGCAACATAAAGGTAAACGCATCACAGAGAGAAGCAACTGTTTTGAACGTGTCGTGAATTTTGAAGAATCATATCATGTTACAATGTCGAGACTCTTCCAGCATTGGGGCACAAGCAAGGAAGTGTAGGTATGCTTACATGTAAATTCTTCCAACTGTTATACCAGAAAAAGAGATAAAAGAACAATATTGCTTAAAATGTATCGTTAATAAATACACAAATGAATATTAACGTTCTAGTCCGCATGTTAGAAAGATACCGAATCTTTGTTTTCCTAAACATATATATGCTTAAATTATCACATGTAAGTTCAATGCATCACCAGTTTCTTGTATTTAATGAAAACATAGCAATAGAGAGTTAGAAAGTAATGTAAATGTATGAGTTTTCTGTATTATTTGAATGTATTCCATAGAGATTTGTCTGTGAAATTTGCGCTGAAATTTGTAGACAAGGATAAATTACTGGTACAAAACCTATGTTCCATTTCAAAAGTGAGGAAAACATCCACTTGTATGTGACAGCAGTTTAAACCCATTCATATGTCCCATACAACATTTTTGAAAATTGAAAGCTAGAGAGTAAGTCACCATATCTGCAAGGCAAACAAACCGATGACGCAATTGCACAGTGTATATCCTGGCCAAACACCAATTACTTCAATGGGGATGTTTACAAAGTGTTGTACAATATGTTTCATTAAACGTCAAATACCCAATTCATTCTTAAATGCATACAAAAATCAAAATTGAAAAAAATCTGTGAATAAAGATGAATATGTAATAAATACAAAACTACATAAACAGTACTTTTAGTAAATCATAAGATTCATATTAACTGGTAATAATGTTCAGTATTCAGATCAAAGTCACAAACTGATGATGGTCTGCATTATATTGACTATGTTATCAAGTGTTATAATTAGATATTTCCCTTAAATGTTACCATGTTATCACGTGTACATTAGATACCTGGCTTGAAGGTTATGAATGTTATCAGTTGTATATTGATATCTGGTTTGATGGATATCAATGTTACCAGGTGAATATTAGATATTTGCCTTAAATGTTAGCAATGTTGTCGGGTGTACATTAGATATCTGACTTAAAGGTAACCAATAGTTATCTGTTATTGATGTTTTTGTATTTTGAATCGATAATTCCCTTACCAATGCTCGTATCAGATTTGATTGATGCATTGTGATTGTTCATCAAAGTAAGAAACATTTTAATTATTTTTTCGGAACGGGTACAAATAAAGAAAATATCATCAAGAAAACAAAGTAAGCAATAATAAAGTTTGTTTCTTGGGCTCAATAAATTTATTTTCTAATTTGCCATTTCTGCTACAGCTGACAGAAACGTCTACCGAATACATGCACGTATTTTTGCGAGCATTGCTCTTTTACAAACAAAGAGTTTGACGACAAAGCTTTGTGAGTTTGCTGTGAACTCATGCTGCTTTGACTGTCCTCTTGTGTTTTTATTTATGTACGGTATTACCTATCCAATCGGTCCCGTGAATAGATAACATATCCGAAACAGTCGCATAATTAATAAGAATACATTCATTGGGATCCCTTGAAACATGAAAGCTGCCCTTGCATTTAATGTTTCTATTTTTATGTTTTTGCTATCCTTTAGCAGAAAACTCTAAATCTTAATTATTTGAAACCTAACGTTCATAACCATTTTCATTGAAGTGATCGGAAAAAATGTATGCAATTATTTGAAACCTAACGTCCATAACTATTTTTCATTGAAGTGATCAGAAAAATGTATGCTCTAAGATTTGAATAAATAATATGTTACAATGAAAAAGAATCATACCACATTTTAATTGTTTTCCCCTAAGACTCTGGATGTTAATGTTATTCGGGTTCTTTCGGTTGACTTTAGATACTTATTTGTTGGAATACGTTAATTGGTCATTATCCATTGATGCAAACCCAAAGCTGCCGGACACAGAATAATAAGTTCAGATCAAAGCTAAAATAATAATATCATCCTTCAAATTTATCGGTACATGCCACAAAACAAAATTCACTGTGTCAATACACTGATCTTACCTTTTATTTTCTTCATGCAACATGCTAGTTTCAGCTGAAAGTACTAGCATTAGGGAGATAAAACTTGTATGTTCATTACAATCAACGGTTTTCATTGCTGGTATGGAGACTTCTGAATGTTGCCGTTTGGATTTAATCAGCTAGCACTAAGCGGATAAAATATGTGATGAAAACGTAACAAGACTATCAAAACTACTTCAGAGGGCAAATATAATACTGCAATGACATAGTATGTTATGCTGCAACGAGCATTCTGTACTTGATAGGTCTAAAATACTAAACTCGGCGCTATCCAGATTTGCATTTAATCGTAGTATGCGTCTTCAAGTGTGTAGTTAGTAAACTGTTCATTCTGTTTTTAAGGTGTTAATTTCCACATCCAAATCTTACTGGATTGCATACTACCTGTTGGATTATTCGCTAGTTGTCTGAGGATCAATGACCAATGGGACTAAGGGAAGGAATAATATGGTATGCCCTAATCCAATAAAAATGACAAGATCCCTAACCATAAAATGTATCGGAATATATACGACATGTCGACAGTGAATATTATAATGCTAAGAATCGAAGTTACTTCTCAGTGGATTATTATGGCTTCTCGGGTCCTGTTTTTCCTTTTGTCCCGGGTATTGCCATCAGAAGCCATGAAACTGACAAATTGTCGCTCCAGCACTCGATACTGTTAGAATCATAGTGACTGTGCTAAGGTTATTCCGAGAAATTTAATGAAGCCCATGATACCAAAGTTATCATAACACGAATAATCGTTAAGTAAATCACTAAGAGAGGATGTGGCTAGAATAAGACAATAAGTAAGGGACCCATACCTAAGTAATACCTGTCTTTCGCACAGTTTTCAAACAAATATAAGCGTTTATAGAAAATAAAATAAAAGGAAAAGGCAGATGTTGATATGGTTGAGAGCTTAACGACATCACGCATATTCAACATTACTTGTTCTAGTGTTTCTGTCGAGTGCAAGCTCTCAGACATATATAAAACCAGGAAGCTGTCATTATTTATTGTCAATTAATATGTCATTTTTGAAACGATGATACTGTGGTATTCAAGATTCGTTGCAAACGTATCCTCATTAGAGTGATCACACAATTCCGACTGCTTGTAGAATGATAATTAACGTATCTAAAAATCATCTTTAACACGTGTGTAATACATTGCATTTTTTCAACATCGCATCCTGCGCAACATTGCAGGAATATAAGAAAGCATGATGAATCACGAATGATAAGTATGATACGTTTTCTAAAATTTCGTCTAGCCATTATCAATATTTAAACAAATACAAGGCTGGGGATACTAAATATCAAGTTCTGTTTTTTTGATAGTGATATTTATATCAAGAGATTTCCACTAAAAGATGTATTATAATTTTCACAGGGGATTTGAAAAAAGCGTTTGAAAATTGCCAATCAGCAAATGAATCTGGACAGTTTTCAGCCTCAGTCCTTGACATAGGAGGTGAACCTTTGCCGCAGATAATGTATTGTGCAGTCGTTCATTGTTCCTTGGCTTTCTTCTTGGCAATTGCAGGAAGACAGTTCATACAGTGTCTGTTGGATTCTACACGTTACTCCTGTATCGTCAAACAAGCTAAGAAAATGTTTGCCTAGTCAAAGTGGCAAACAATTACTGCAACACCTAAATATATACGCAAATAATTATGCAGATATGTACTAGACCCTTTTTAGGTCATTTCCTAATAATCACTTAGTTTTGCTTCTTTGTCGTAAATTGTCTCAAAAAATATTATAACGGGTGCTAGTAAATGCGTGCGTTTTTCAGCTCCAACGTAGCCATTATTTAACACTCCATCGCTAAGCTTAATGTATTATTTTGAATAGTAAATTGCCAATAAATATATGTTGCCTTTGAATGGTTGACTTTTGTAGAGTGTCTGACATAATTTATTCCTTCAAATGATATTGCATAGGGTCAGAGTCCGCCAAAAAATATCAAGTGACAATAAGGAGAATTTTAAACCCAATTGAAACTATTGTATCATATTTAGTCTAAGTACATAATATTTGTGATATTCTACATATTTTCTTGTGCGTTAAGAAGGAAGGCAGACCAGAAACTATTACTACACCAACGATAGGCAGTGGGCAAGGAAAACACTTTAATACTTTCTTCTAAAGGCTAATGTAAACGAGACAGTACATTAAACGCATCTTAGTAACAAGGATATTAAACTTCGGAAACAAACATTACAAATGTTTAATTTCGATTAATATCTCTAATGATTTCATACATTTTAGACTTGGTTTTATGCTTGGAACAGTAATCACTGATATGTTAGTAAATGTGCGTAGTACATTTAAATACGAATTTTAATCCATCAATAAAGCGTATTCTTTCTAAGTCGCCCTTATTTGTTCGCTTACTTGATTCTGATATACAAAATAATCATACCTATATAGATGCAAAACTTTCTGACTCTGTAAGACTGATGAAGCACCGAGTGTCGGTAACGGATGTAACGGTGAATGCCACTCCACTTATTTGCATAGTTCCGGCATTCGTATCTTCCACACTGCCTTTGTGCTGAGCCTCGGCAACTCGAGAAAGCAGGACAAGCATGGCATCCACTTCTACCACTGTAGTTACGAATTAATGCAGACTAGTTTTTTTACCTGATGTTCAATGCGTTCTTGGAATATAAAGCCAGCAATAGTGCGGATAATACGTATAACTTTAACAAACCATTGTCATAACTTTCATTTGGATATTCCACTTTGGTCAAATCTTTATTTATTTTTATAATATGATATGTAGTGCAATATACTGTCACTACCAGAGCTGATAAAAATAAGATAGAATTAGACAGATGAAATAATTTTTCTAAGAAATGTGTTTATTTATTTTTGTTTTTCAGGGAGAAAACAATCTTTGTAATTAGGCTGCTTGTATATTGCATGTTGTTAGAAGGTATTCACTGGTATTTCCAATATTTTTTTCATATGGTAAAAGGTTTAGATTTTTGAGCATAGTAGCCCGTAGAAAGGTTTTATTATCTGAAAATTTAAGTAAATTTCAGGTATGGACGTAGTGTAATAACTCAAAGCCTACCTATTATTAAAAATGGAAACATGCCGACGATGTTGATGGAGATCACTCCACATGCGCTGACAATGCCAAAAGAAGAAGGAATTGCAATACATGCAGCGATGACTCCAGGATACCCCAAGATTTGCACTTTGGCAACAATATTGCATCTTGCTGTAAATCTGGCAAAACAAATGCAGATAATCATCACAGCGAAGGTAATTGCAAGCAAGAAAATATGAGAAATATTTTCATCGAGCTCTTCCTCCATCAATCTGTATTGAATATATGTGATTTTATTTAAAGGAAATGGAAAGGATTTCATTCTGAAAACAAAGTCATTTTTCAAGACGACAAAATAGTCAGAATAAAATCAATTGCATTTGAATACAAGCACAATCCCCTATCATGTTTTCATAATAAATACGGACAAAGATATTATTCTACAAATATGGAAATGTGACATCGTGTTACCACTGCAGAGATAAGTCTGAAAAAGGAACCCGTACAGTTTAACAGAGCATCCTAATACATTTCTGGCACACATTTCTGCATAGTTGATGCTAACACCATTCTTATGGATGGTAGGAGTGATTTTCTTTTTTTTATAAAGCGATTGCATTGCTTTTCTACTGTAGCAAGGGTGTTAGGATCTTCAACATTGTCCGAAACTTCTCGAGTAATAATTTCAGTATGGCGACCTCGATCTAACAATAGTTGCAAACCGACACAATGTGTCCCAAAAAGATCTTGAAAAAGGCCTTGACACGTCCTCAGTTCTTGCTCGCTTCGTTTTCTATGGTGAGTACAAAGCCTCTAAATAAGTTTCCCCTTGTAAGTGGATCCTTCCAATAGAGAACTGTCCGTTTACAAAGATCAAAACCAACATAAACTTCCATGGATGTCTGGTAACATATCGCCCATACCTAGCAAAATTGTCCCAGTTATTGTGTCAATTTTTTACGTGAACGTTCAATAACGTTTTGCCACATTTTGTTGAAAGTACCCTGTAATTCTAAAGGCAGAACATGTTTGATGTCCTCAGCATAATAATGAAACATTAGCACCAATATATTTAATAGTGATTTTATAATCACTTAATGTTGTGTTTGGCTATCAACTATTCTTAACTAATTCTAAGTTGATTTGCGTTACACTTGTAATTAGGGTATATAATAATAGTTACATTTACCCGAAGAAAACAGATATCTAAAAAGTCTACAGCGGGCCTTGAAGAGCGTCTCTTTTCAGGGTTCAGTAAGTGAAGTTAATTTGGACAAACATAAGACGTTATCATCCTCAACCAGCATACCAATAGTGTTAATTATGACAGTCCTTGAACATACGATATTTATTATTATTATTACTATTATTATTATTGTTATTGTTATTGTTATTATATTCCTTTGCAGGAGACTGTATGCTATATATTGGAAATAGATCACAAACTACACCACAAGGCATTAAGTCTACAGCAAAGTAATGCAAGTCAGTTTGTCATTTGCAATATTCATGAACATGCTCCCTACAAACAGTTTGAAGTTTACTTATAAATACCATTTCGATGTTATGATATCGAGTTCAAAGATATGCTTGGTGCATAACATTCCAGAGCAATAACAGTATGTGCCACTGTTCTACAATAATGTCGAAAACATTTCCATGTTCAAATGATACAGGATATGATTTTTGTCATGGATATTCATCGCATTTTCCCGAACACCATGCACAGAGTATATTATTTTGAAAAATAGATCATAGACATTTTCATCTTTTTCGGAACTAGAAGGGAAAATTAATATTTTCGTCTCTCTGAAAGCGGCTGTGATTCTCTTGGCAAGAAAAATTAAGGTGTTTATAACAGCCCTTGTGTGAGAATGAAAACTGTATCACATAGCTCACAATGAAAAGTCTTTTGCTAAATGTATGAAGATCTGACGAAGGCAATAGACACTCTCACATCATGTTTAATTCAAACGTTCGGATATATTTTAAACCATAGCTAGGGTATGCAAGAGACAATACGGAGCTTTGAAGCCTTTAGTGGGAGGGCGTTTTGGGGTTTTTTATTTTTATTTTTGGTGTGTTTTTATGTTCTTGGTAGCAACGTTCAAACATGAACCCAATCCAGAGCGCAACCTTAACATTAATGCAGAGAATGGATCGTTAAAAAAGTCCTAAACGTTGGAAAAGAGGTGATTAATAAAAGTATACTTAATATTGTATAAGTAAACTCCTAACCTATGTTGTTTGGTCACACTAAAATTCCCAACTGTGATCTCCAATGGGTATATTGTTACATTGTTTCATGGAAGAAGTGGGAAGCCATAAGAAAATACTCTCAGGGACAATATAGCATGAGGGAAATCAAGATTGACCAAGACAGTTCCATTGTCAAAGATGCATGTTTGTGAGTATTGTGAACAAAAGCAATTCAAAACAAAAAAGTCAAAGCTTTATGGAACTTTTACTCTCATGCATTAAATGCGTGTCATGTCATTTACATATACATACACACGGGAAATGTAATTTGTCCAGTTTGGTCCAAAATGTGTCAATAAAACATGTTTGAATAGCATCAAGGTCTCATCATGTCACCTAACGGCTCTTACGGTCCTAATGGTAAATGTTTTCTGTACGAAACCGCAAGGACTGATTCTTTCTCCGCGACGGTTGTCGATGTAGCTCCAGAAGTACCAGTACAATATGCATTCGCGTCAATGTAATCAGTATTCATTCCGCGATATCCCTGACCTCCTTATTGTTCTTCATATCCATCAGCACCCAAAGGTGGATGGTGAAACTAACGCGCGTGTTATTTAATTTCACCGTTATGTGTCATCGTCGATCGCGCCAGGGATGTCGGCAGTGTTGCCACACCCGAGTAGTAATTGTTGTTCCTTACTAGCGGAAAAATAATTTCTCTGATGGCACTGACATACTCGGATAATTGTTCATATGCCCCGATCAAGCTGAAGTTCTGGCACAGATGATATCCGGCAGTACATGAAATAATGATGTCGTGGTCATGAAGATTTACATGCAGATACTTATTCCGCATTGATTGGCAATTTTATTCCTTATCCATTTGCACTTAGACAATGAATCCATGCGTCGACTGAACATATGGAGACGACCGATGCGATCAAGCTCCCTTGCACACATATTACCCAAGGTACCTGAATTGGGCATCAGCTTGACCATGTTGCCGCTATGGATGCTTGGGATAAGTACATTCTTGTTACTCATGGCTGCATGTGATCTCTTTCAAACATGTTTATGGGTTACAACGTCGTCATCGATGTAGTTTTGGTCATTTGTTTTGTTTCATTTGTTTGTTTCCTCAGATGTGTATTTTTTCTGCACCAAATGGAAATATATTCTCTGAAGCTGAAGAAGTCGGACTGGAAGTTTTCGTTCGGCAGTGGAAAGATTCCCTTGCGCGTCGTGACAAGTATGAAACTATGTTGTCCCGCATTAGCGTTAAAACCTGCGCGTGAAACTGTGAATCGATGGTCGAGTTGATTTCCAATATTTGCTCGAATGTAAATAACAGCGATGCGTCCTAACAATGTTGATATCTTTGATGAGATTTCATCGCAATGACGTCTGACACCACTCACAAAATGATTCCTTGATTGCCTCAATGTGGTCACGAGACAGTTCAGCTCATGGATTCACGACAAATGTTCTCAACTGTATGTGCTGCATCTGTGTTCTCCGGTCATCCGAATTTATACAGCTGACATCATTATATATATATATATATATATATATATATATATATATATATATATATATATATATATATATATATATATATATATATATATATATAGATTTATATACGCAGAGAGAAAGAGAGAGAGAGAGAGAGAGATTACTGGACAAGAACTCCTGTGCGTACTCGTAGTGCTTCAACGGCATCGTCACTCTTACATAATAGTAATGATCCATAGTAACTGGGGCCCAATTTACATATTGTCTGATCGTCACTACAATTTTCAGTCATTATGTTTGGGTCATCTTTTGCCTCTCGGTTCATAGCTCCGCTATATAGGCTCACAATAATCACTGCCGTGGCCGTCGTGACTGTCAACGTCGCTGCAATAACAACAGTGGCACAATAGCATCCAAAACATTCCCTTTTCATTTATCCTCGTGATCATTCGGTGGATCTCCTGTGGTCGTTGTATTCTGTAATGACGGTATTGCAAATGTCGTGCAAGTGTGCAAATTCATCTTAGAATAATACTTGTCCGACGCTGCCATTGAAATATCCTTCGATACTTGATGGTGCGTGCGTGGCCAGTTTCAGAACGTGCATGAAAAGTTGTATCCGGACACGATGATACTTATTTCAAGATAATATTAAACACCGCCTTGCCAGCCACAAATATATTTGCGATGACAATAATGTTATTAATTATATATGCGGTGGTGTGCGACTCGAAAATCGCAGACACGCTAAAGACACGTACAGATATTGCATAATTGTAATATTAAATATGAACATCACAAACTGCGTTTTTTGTATTTTAACTGGACTTTTTGATACTTTTAATCTAAGATTTCATGGCAAAGTACCGGGTCTCTCGATGTCTGTCATGTTTGGTATCACTTTGTACACAAGTTTCTTATGAGTACGCACGGTCAAACATTCTCACCAAAATATTATTGTCAACGGCGACTATAATTTCCAGACGGCATGTGTTGTGAACTCCCCATAATCTCAGTATCACTTCTTACCGTACATTAAGCCTCAAAGGAGAATTGGACCGTTTTAACCAGATACATTCTAAAACCTCCCACCTCCCCGTGACTGAATGGTTGTGAACAATTAGAAACTGGATGTGTATAGACATTAATAAAATTACACTTAGTTATTTAAATGTTATAGTAATAAATGATTGCAGATAATTTATCAGTTGAAAAATATAGCATTTTTCAAGTGATAAAAGTTCCAGGCTGGTTGTACGATAGGAAAAATTTAGGTGAGCGATAGGGAAATATTTACTGAACATCTGCATCAAACGCCGGAGCAGCCAAGTTAAGATTAAATGGGCATGTAATAAACCTTCATATCAGAATCACGAAAATGATACAACAGAGCGAGAATGAATATATTTACAAGGAACGTATTGACAGCATTGTCTGCAAATACGGCAATATCAGAAACGACGTAGGTTTGCTATCTCTATCGTGGAAATATAAGTTAGATTGTAGATCCGGATAACTTTGTTTTCTTCACATCAACAATCGATGATTCCTGACAATTTGTGTGGGTGTGTGTTTTAGTTTATTAAAATAGTTTTAACCATTATCTAGTCACTTATCTACAACGTCTGCTGTGTGTAAGTTTATAGTGATGTCTAGCAATGGGCAATCATGCCGCAGACATGTAGCATCATGTCCTACCCAGTCACGTTATTGACACCAGGACGACCAGTCCTAAAAGTAACCTATTAATGCTGAGCTCCTAGCGAGGCAGCTGCTAGAACCATTTTTATAAGTCTTTGGTACGACTCAGCCAGTGTTCTAACCCGCGACCTTCCGCGTCCCAGGCGGACACTCTAACCACTTGGGCCAATCGAGCTGTGCCCCCACGAGGTCGTTGCAGTGATTAAAATGTGTGCAGTCGCACTCTAACCACAAATATTGGAAACTAATATACTGCGAACAATTACACTTCATTTGGTACTACGTGTGAGAAAATATGTTGTATTTTTATTTAGTCAACACCATATAACATTCTGTTAATGCAAACCTGTCCCAATAAGAACAGATCCTATATTTTATTTTGATTGACATATTGTTACATGTATGCCCGTTCAAATGTAACAAATAGAAGAGTGAAGTCAACAAGCTTTGTAAATTTTAGCATAATAATTTATTTCCTTAGAAAAACACAGTAAAAAATATGAAAAAAGACTTATAGTTTGTGAATATAATCCAAAAATTACTCCGGGAATCTGAAAATATAAGTCCTATTACTAAAAAGTTCGTAATAAATCCAAGTTCGAATCCCGATGAAGTTCCAATATGGAAGGCGATGACGTCATCTATAACCTGTATTGTGCTGTTGTGCCAACAGTTCCTTGTTGAATGTTATGAATCAAGAATAATATTCCGGCTTTAGAATTCCAAATAATTTCCACTAAATGTCTTTGTCCAAGAAGTTTTGATGAACACAAACGAATAAATTATTTCAAACACAAAAAGCAACTCAAATGGCAACAAGACAAATACCTTGCGCCCGAAGGTATAAATTTACGACTGAACAAAATCTCTACAAAATATCTGTTTTAACCCGCGATATTAGATCACATGATGGCTCACGTGGTCACTTAATTTGAACAGCGCAGTAAAAGCACACAGCCGATAGAAAAGTACGCCATGGAAGAACGTAAATCTACTAAACAAATCTTACTATAAGATTCAATAAAAAAAAAGGGCTGCTTACAAAATAGAGCTATCACGCAAGCGAAGTATGACCTTGATTACTACCGATGGTTTTCACTCTGTGTTTACCACCCTCTGAACCAAGGTCAGGAACTAGGTCAGCTAAAACTAAAATGTAGGAATAAACTGCGTTGTTTATCAAGTCAAAACAGAGAACTGCAAAATTTTCCGGGAAAAAGTAAAATCCAGTGAATAAAATTATCATTACAATAACATGTAATGAAATAAAAATAAAATAAAAAAGAATTTAATACTAACACACAAGTAATTAAATTACATATACGTAACAATATCACCTCGAAGAAAATTAAATATTTGCTGTGAAGCTATGAATTAAATCTAACGAATAGCAGATTAGTGTATCAATAATCATGTATACCTTTGAATACAGATCCTCTTTGAAGATTCCTATCCTGTATATGCAGGTTAGTGTATTAGCTAACTTATAACGTAGGACTCCAGAAAAGGGCTTTGAAATGTTAATGTCGTCTGCTCTTTAGTTACAAGACAGCGTAAGAGTTTAGGTCTTACATTGGTTATGTTTGTTCATTTTCGTGTGTGTGTGTGTGTGTGTGTGTGTGTGTGTGTGTGTGTGTGTGTGTGTGAGTGAGTGTGCATGAGCATATAACTATCATACACATGCACAATGTTCTAGTTTGTCGGACATTGAACTCAGCTAATTGAAGCTGGACCAACCTGCGCGCTGTTAAATGTGTAGTTTGCGTTAACAAAATTGAGATATTACTATTAACAAAAGTCATAGAACCCCAAAACGTCGTTCAATATGGAATTTTGACAGAGTAATAAGTGCAGTGAATTCGGCTTGTCATATGCAATTATCTACCCTTTTATGAGAAGAACTGTTTTTCTTCTTATCGTTTCAATCTCCTTAACGCCACAGGTAACCTAGACCTGGCACCAATGTAAAGAGATGAATACGTTGTGTACCCACTACATTTACACAAACCTGCATACTCGTTTTGTTGTTCTGCATGCGAGTTTGATACGGCGTATTCAAACGCTCTATCTAAACCTGAGTTCAGCTTACTATGGCTTTTACGGATATATATGTAAAATTCATTCAGGAGAAAACTAAATACGAAAAGTATATTATAATGTAGGCACAAAATCTAAATGTTTAGTCATTGCAAAACTCACCATTTTTGAACATGCAACCTGTTTTGGATGGAAACAGGAACAGGCCAAACCAATTTTCATCAAGACAAAGATATAAGGGAAAGACGAAACAATAAATTGTACAGCATACACAAACATAAACAATATATAATGACATTATACCAGTCCAGCATTAGTTGAAAATGAACACACATAAAGCATGGCACATATGTGGTTTTGGAATTTTCTTGAAGCAATATTGTTCATTTTGTTTCTAAAATATACAGCGATACCTAGAGGTTGTATTGCATAAGTTTCATTTTATTAAAAAGCATTTATTCTGAAACAAGATCTGCATTTACTGAAACAATGTTTACTGTGTTATCTAAACAGTACTTTGCTGAAATGAATTTGACAACTGCTGAAATATATTTATGTACCATTGAACAATAAAGAGCTCGCAATTTTACCAAAAGTGATATGTGGAGCCACAGAACTCAAGAACCGAAAAATACGCTTAATATAAGTAAACATAATCAGCGAAATCGATTGTACATATTACCAAATTACCTCGGCAATCATCAACACAATATTTAAATATCAAATGTAACTTTTAATTTTGTCAGCATATATGCAGTGTATGTAGTTATGTAGGTAGGAAGGTTGCTATGATCTATTACTTAAAGAGTCATGAAACTCCCCAGTTTGTACTTTATCAATTGGACAATAGTACAGTTTTTTCTACAATTAATTTCTTCGTTCTGATCGTTTATTATTTTTTATCTTGACTAGGTGCGTACTTCTCATTGGAGAAAGCGGAACTTTACTCTACAACCCATTTCTTCAAACATGATATTTAGCAATTATTACTAACTTCCCAAACAGGCAGTCTGTAAATAATGAGATGGATTATTATCTCCAGACACCCACTACTCCACTCTACTTTCTCAATTTATGCTCGCATGCTTTGCTGTCTAAAATACAAACTATATAGGAATCTTGTGTAAGTCATAATCATGATCAAATATCGTGCATCGTGATAATCAATCTAGATCATCTTAAAAACACTTAGAAAAACGACGTTTTACGACGATGCTGAAGACTTTAAAAGTTTACAAAAAGAACGATTGCAGAGCTGAAAAGATCAGGCGAAATAGTTGATGGTACTCCTCAACAGCGAGAGGAGAGCAAATACGTTATAGTTCATGAATGTTTGATTATATGATTGCATGAAAATTGACTCTTGTTTACTCAGATGCCGTATATTAGAGCAGAGAGCAGCTATTAACGAGGATAACTGAGATATCTACCTGTGTATTGGAATATACTTCCGATTATGTAGATTCTGCATACACAGATATAATAAAGCTGTTATTTTGTGTGAATTTATATTATTTCGTTGATTTATAGGCGCTAATCTCTTTCATTTGAATCACATTCACTTCTTATAGTATGAAGTTGATGTAGACAGCATATATGTTCATTTGATTTCGTTGGCATTACGACAAATCAATGGACTGCGTAACGTATGAAAACGTAACAAAGACTATATGAACCTTAAGCAATGAACTCAACATTGTTTGTCTATCGCAAAACAGTGAACATTAATGAGATTTTATTCATTTATGAGAGATAGTAATTATTCAACGCTTAAACATATTTTCCAATATATGGAAATTTGCGATTGATATATTAGCAGATGTTGGCATTCAGGCATTGCATATGTTTATATACTCTTTGTTGAATCAATAATGAAAATCATGGTTAAAACAACTTTGAAATACTTATATTGAACTCGAATAGAAGATTTCTTTCTAATTTCCTGTCCATTTCTATGCGTTTGCAAGTTTTGTTTTATTTTTACCACATATTCAATCTCATTGATTCATCCTATGATAGAGCAGTTAACTCTCACCATCGAATGGTACAAGCATTTTAGATTGCTTCACCTTTTGTTCATTAGTTTCAACTCCTCGTCCCTTTCGGCTTATTTAAAATAATTGGTTGAGGTATTTGACAATTTTACGTCTGTTCAGACAGGAAATCTATATAGAGGTAAACAGATACAACTTCAGCGAATTTTGTGCGCAATATTGATTTCAGAAAATATTGATTATAGCATAATAAGAGACAACTAAGCCAAACCGGGCATGAAACATGTTATTTGTAAGCGCTATCGACTAGGCAACATTGTCTGGTAACATTAACGGACTAGTAAGTTCGCTGATATTGCTGCTAGACTGATATGGGCATGTTTGGTTATGTCATTTTGCTTGTTCTAGCAGTTTTAATCAGATGTTGTGACACTTTTCAAGGGAGTTTATAAAATCAATAACCTTTATGTAAAGCAGATTTATCCAGCTCTTATAAAACATTAGCATCACTATATTATTGCCTGTTACATGACTTTTTTATATCAACAAAAACCTGTTCATTGTCTTTTTCCCCATTGTAATGTAGTGAAACAATTTTCTCCAATATTCAACACAACCTTTTCGATAGTAGTATTGACGTATATAAGATTTTAATACAACATCAGTTGATAACTCTCCCAAGCTTTGATATACCCGCCTTTGTTGCATACCCATTTAACCCTGCATGCCTTATTTCGCATTCGATACAGCTGATCCGTTAATATTTCCGTACCACACAACCAGATTAGATATACCCAGATTTCTTTTTTGGCGTACCACACATATAAGTTTAGGCACAGTTAATCGAACTTTTATAAATCTGAATTCGATTTGAATTGCATTCATACGGTAGAGCTAAAACTATTTAGAGAGCGTTAACGAGGAGGTATGTAATACATACAATACGGCATTCGTGTTTGTTTAGATTCGTCAAAAGAACTCATTGGAACTACTTTCTCAATAGACTTCCAATGACTGTAGCATGTTTTATATATTCTGAAACTACATTGGACAACATATGAAAATCTCCATTTAGCAGTTTTGCTTTCTGGTTTGGTTTCTCGCAGTAGCATATGCTCACTGAAGGTGGCATGAGGAATAGATATTTGCAGTAAAGTAGCTCAGTTACGTTGTTCCTGTAAACGTAATAAAGACTGTGCGCGAACTATAGTACGTTCATTAAGTACTGAACTAGTAACTACAGAGTTCAATAGTTTGACTTCCGATGCTTGATTGGTCTTCGCAGCTTTACTTTCTTTCTTTGAAGGTTGCTGTTATAAATTTCATTTTTCCCTTATGACGTCATTTAAAAACTCACGTATACGTTGTAATATTATGATCCTTAATTTTTATAAACGAGACACCAGTGAGGCGGTGAAAAGGTTACACGCATATTAATAGTGTATATCTTTTATAGAGACAGCGGTTTACATGTTAATGCATACACAACAATTATATATATCTCTGTGTGTGTGTGTGTGTGTGTGTGTGTGTGTGTGTGTGTGTGTGTGTGATACATAAACATTGCACATGCTGCTGCCTAATGCATGCCTGTGGACGTGCATTATATTCAAAGCCCGATATAGTAGTGTATATTCGCTTTTAATATTAAAAACCAGTAGGCCTTTTTTATATCGTTACACTTTAAAATTAAACGTCATTTGTTTTGTGTCATAACTGAATTGATATAATGTCGTGCATGGAACCTTAACTTCCTTTCTATTCAGTTACTATGCAATCTTCCTCGTAAATAACATGCATTACTACACAGAAAATTGTAAGGGTTTACATTTCTTATTTCATGTCAGAATAGGTTCGTTCTAAGCTCAAATAATACAGAGTAATATTTTAAAACTCATCTATATTTTTTAGTTAAACTACTTGAAAAGTAAGGATGCCAGAATGATAGAGTGATGATTGTATCTATGAGCACCAATTTTCTAGACAAAGCTTATGTATTAGCATAGGCTAATCCAAAGGTTATGATTGATTAATGGATCTCCTTCTACGCCCATCCGTCAGACATACCTTAACACGTTGTAAATAACAATTGCCCGGCGAACAAAGGCCATCTCTTGCATTTCGCTTAAAATCAGTCAAGCTGAAAGCATGTCGGTTACTTGTCAGGGTAGGTTTGAGACTTTAGTGGATGGTTTTAATTCTGGTGTTTTGAAATGATGTATCATTCGTGAAAGCTTTCCTTGTATGCACTGATAAAGTCAACCACCTTATTTGCATCTTGTTTTTAAGTTTATTCGTGTTTCATTCCATTATGTTAGAAGATTTAGTAAGTTAAATTCAAACTTGTTAAGAATTTGTTTCACATTTTGAGGACCGAGAAAACAATATTAGCGAAAACAAACTGACTAATCAAAGGAGTTAACTGTTCCAATTCTTACGCGATGTAAATTTAACTCATTGAAAGATACTCAATCCAAAATGTAGTACGTGTAGGTGAGAAAACCACGTTTTAAACATAACATAAAGAGACTTTATTAAATTTGAACTTGGTGGGATATTTAAAGTTAAACAGGACATGGATTGCAAATAAAAGTCAAGATTTATGCATGTATATGTGTACCATATGAATCCATTTACATGAGACGAAAAATTCACGTAATTGTCTGAGATCATCAAAGCTACTAAGCATCTGAAAAACTGTTACGGAGGAAACTTCGGGGTCCTTCCTTTATATAAATTCCTTATTGATACCAACTTCATATGACATTCAATAGTGTGTGGGTTGGGAAACTCATAAACATGGAAAATATATTTTTTAAATTACTAAATTATAAAATAAGATAAATTGTATTTACCATTGTTGAATGTGAAAAATACACAAGAAAATTTGATATAACCTCGAATGTTTATAAGAAAGGGTTTGATCGAAGAAAAAACATACACAACTTCGTAGTAGAAATCAAGCTTTTTTTCAAAACTAGCCGTATAGAATGGCGGAGCAGCATTAGGCCTGAAAGGCTATATACTAGAATACCTTCCATGAAAATGTTTTAACTTCTGTGCGCGTATTTTTATAAGAAGTATTTTAAAGGTCTTTTAAAGATCAATGGGATTATTAAAAAGTGGATCGCAAATTCTGTTTTGAGCAGTGTTTGCAAAGAGGTGGTTTAATTGTTTATTTAGTTTGGTTTTCTTTTCTTTTCAGCAGTACATACGAATTTGTAGATAGGTAGACAAATGTTTCATAATTGTATGAACCCTTAAAAATAGGTTTTGTTCTCTTAATATATGAATAAACGTTTTTCACGGTTTGTCTGTATTTTTTAGAAGCCTTTCAAGCATTTGAGTTTTACTTTTGGCTGCGAAATTTAAGGGTGCATCAAAACTATGTGTATAAAACATAAAGAGCCAATATAATTGAATGATCTCTTTTAATTAATTCTAATCAACGATATTTAAGAAACAATTATACATGGCTTTTATTATATTATCTTAATGTTGATCTCTGCTGTCTAATTTCTTCTCAAAGAGTTTTCTAAGATTGTTGTATGTAAATTATGTCGTAAAATTTGAATGATCACTACCCTTCCTTTCATTTAAACTTAAAGGTGTTTGTGCCTAAGTGCTACCATTCAAAATCAAATACAGAGAGAAAGACGGAGACGGAAATGTATATGTAAATGCAGAAATAAGAAAAAGAACGCAATATAGATTAAAAGAATTAGAACTGTCAAATAGAAAACACTCTTCCCCGTTACACTCACGTTCAGGTTTTGATATCACCAGAAACATAAGGATAGTAATCCTTTTTTAAGAACAAGAAGTTGATAAATACTTTTCACCCTTTGCAAAAAGTGTTGAAAACTTGAAACGACCAAGATAGCGTTGAGCTTTAATATTACAACGTATACTTATTGCAATGCTTGTCAAGTCTAAATTTTACTGTCGGTAAAATAAAGAGCTGATTATGATGTGGTTGAAGGGTTAGGCATATCGTCAAAGGTTTAGGACCGTAGGAAAGACACTGGACAATCTGGCCCAACTTGTCGAAACCAAACGTTCGATAAAACTAATCAGAAATACTTATCTTCACATATTTGCACTTCTGGTAAATAAGAAAGGGCAAGTCAGGTTGGATAATAAACAACAAAATAAATACCGAGCTATTCCAAATGCTTTTACCTCAGATAGGTCATAGTTTGCTTTGAACACAATATATTGGTTGGGTAAACCAAATCCCAGTCTGATTTCGTTATAAGGTAATATGAACCACTGGTGTCGATGAGTTCTATATAACCAATTTGCTATTATGCCAACCATATCACTATTAAAATAGTATTGGACACATGAGCTACTGGGAGGCTATTATTATCAGATAATTTGCCTTTCTCTGAGGTATCTTTTTCAGGGAGTTGAGTGCGGTTTTGTGCAAATTTTCCCCTGCATTGTATCAAGCCGGCGTCAAATTTTGTCTCTGGACCCGAGGCAGGCAGAGCAGGGAATTCTGTATCTATTGATGTCATCCATCCATTACTAGGAAATGAACTAGCTGGACATAAAGCCGTGGTTACTCCACTTGTAACTGACAAATCTTGTTTTGATAAGAAAGGCCATCATGTTGACTTGAAATCCCTGAGTGATATCCTGTTTGTGCAGTTACCAGAACTATTGCAAAATGACCTATTGAAAATGATGTTGATCAAGAGAAAAAGAATCATTTGCTGATTCATTTATTGGTCACCCTTTTTATGAGGTAAATTTTGATTCTAGTGTTGATCCTTTTATACTTCTCATTATCTCTGTTCTAACATCTGCGAGAAAATACTATCACTCATTGTCGAACAGGAATGAGATACCGATATCTCCTGCTTTTTCCAGAGGGATATTGGCAAACGTGAAGCCTTACAAGTCCAGTTTAATATTTTGAGAAAAAGAGGTCCTTAAAATTGAGGCTACTTGCAGCACCCGTTGGTGACGAGTGGTCGGTGATCTATCAAACTGTCGTTCCGAGGACATATCGACTGAAAATTTTTAGTCTAGCCCAAGTAACAAGCTTGACGATCATTTAGGAGTCAATAAAACTAATCACAAGATCTTGACTAATTTTTATTGGCCGAAGCTACCAAGTGAGATTTTAAAGTTCTATAGATCTTACCACACTTGTCAAAAAATAGGAAAGATACCTAAGGCTTATCTGCGACCTATTCCCGTATTTGACGAACAATTTAGAGGACTAATGGTAGAACGTGTTTGTCCTCTAAGACAAAGTTAGGTAACCGATATGTATTCGTCATCAATTGTTGGCTTTCATAAATCTACCCAATCTGATCAAGGCTTCAGCTTTATGTCTGGAATTTTCAAGCACGCTATGCCTAAATTAGGCATAAAGCAGTTTGTGTCATCTGCCTATCACCCTGAAAGTCAAGCTGATTTGGTAAAATTTCATCAGTAGTAGAGGGTATGAACCGGTCATATTGCTTTGTTATAGGAAAAGACGGATATTAGGTTTTCTATTTAATGTTGTTTGCTATTACAGAATCAGTTCCAGATTCACCGAGTAGTATTTTCATGAAATAGCTTAGGGACATACTATTTGTGGGCGATTGAAGTTAGTAAAAGAGAAACTTATTTCAAATAATGATTATAAGATTAATCTTGCTGACTATGTCCCCGATTTCAAACATAATTTGTCAAATGATTGTGAAGTAGCAAGAACGAACTTTCAATCTGCTCAGTCAAAAATGGCATTAAGGTATGACAAAAATACAAAGGAAAGTAATTTTCACCTGGTGTTGTCTCTCTGGTCCAAACCTAAAAATCATGTTCTAACACAATTTAAAAGAAAGCAAAAGACTTACAATACATCATTAAGACTCCTTGGAGGAGGAAACAGAAACCACTTCGTCACATAAATATGTTAGAGTACAGATAGCCCAGTTATTCATGACGCACAGCAAAGATAAACCTGTAGAAGTTAAAGCCAATGCTATTTCCCAGTTCCCACTGCCTATTAATGAAACTAAATTGATGCGACGTTTGGGTATGGACGGATATATTGGGAAATTTCGTCAAAATTTCTTCATAATTGCTCAAACTCCCAGTTTGCAAATGTCAGGAATCTTTTCACAAATTAAAAGCTATTCTTAAAAGTGTGACTATTTCTTTAGCTCCAAACACCAGTCAATTATTTCAAATGTCTGTTCATGCAGGTGATGTAGGGGTCGGTGGAATATTGATTCAAGAAGATAAAAATGGTGTGGATCATCCAATGCGTTTAAACAAGCTCCAAAGATATTACTCCACGATCGAGAAGATGTCTTCCGTTTGATACTGGCTTTGCAATATTTTGAAGTGTATGTTAGTTCAGCTCCGTCTCCTGTTATTGCATTCAGTGATCACAACCCCATTACTGTCATTAGCAAATTATTAATCAAAAATCAGATATATCTGAGGTGGAGTTCCGTGTTGCTGAAATACAATATTGACATCAACACATCAAGATAATATGATTGTACATGCCCTTTCAATTGTATAGAAAAAGTACTAAATTGCATTCGTTTGTTTATATTGTGTGCAATTTATATGACATCTTCCTATGTAAGTATAATCTCCATAGTATCAATTTGAATATTCGGCAAATATGTAAAACACGGCTTTATTTTACGAATCTTTTTTGTTTACAAGGGGACGTGTTGCCTATGTTTAACTTAGACTGCGTGCTTGACTGCTGTCGTTGATTGATGTTAGAGTCTGGCCTACCTTACTCTTGCCATGTTTTCAAGATATTAGGACTTTAGAATGCTCTGGTAGCGAACTTGTTGCCACTATTTTGGAATTTTTACCATTTGAATTTGCATTTAAACATTCTTTATGCTACTTGTTTCAAGACCTAAAGATGTAGCAAAAAGGACCGAAAATAGCTTCAAAAGCTTTAAAAGATTTTGCTATTTTGAGTTCCCAGACAACATTCTCCTTACCAATGTAAGTTGTAAAGCATAAGGCATTATCTGGTCTAATAAGTTTGGTAAAACTAAGAAAAGGTGAGAAATTCTTTTTCATCCCGAGACTTTGTCACAGCGTTTATTCCATTATTAAGTAAATTCTTAATTTCTCTAATTTTGTTTGCATGTTAAGTATTAGGATATCAAGTCAGTCGAAAACGTAACCATAGGAAAGAAAATTTCCTGCAAATCCCATTTAGGTTAATTTCAAAATAAAATTTCAGTTTGATATATGTTCTGTTTCTTTGGTCTGTTTATATATGTAAATGAAAAATGATCAATAGCGATAACTATAATACAATATAATATATTACTTTCCATATTGCCTCTCTTCACATCATGAAAGACTGAACGGAACGTATTGTTCAATAATATAGCTTCTTGTTTCGAGTTAGTAGCATATGAAATAAAACAACATTCATACTCTCGATTTCTTCTTACAATTTGTTCCAACATTTAGTGAATGTTTATATTTAGAGCTCCACAATATGCAAACAAATTTATAGAAATAAACAAAAACTGAAGAAATAAAGCTTATATTATGAAGATGAATAAGACATCAAGCAGACAAAGAAACGAACAAAAAGTAAAATAAGCGGTACATTATAGACTAAATGCCTCCATACAAAGTCAATGATATGAATTGACACACTAAACGTACCTTTTCTATTTTTACAAAACAAAGAATAGAAATACAAGTTTCCCTTATACTAGTATCAGAAATATATCAATGGGAGCAATATAAAGTTGTAAATGTAGCATAACCTACTTCGTTAATGACTGAAAATAGATACATAACTGAAATAGTGCTTATGTAAATCATAGGAATACAATTTACTTTTGCAGATCATAGGATTTATACTTTATGCAAATCATACGTTTGATATTAGCTGATCATTTATATATCTGCATTGAAGGTTATCGAAAGTATCTGGTACACATTAGAAATCAGCACTGATGGATATCAAAGGTATCTGGTACACATTAGAAATCAGCATTGATGGATATCAAAGGTATCTGGTACACATTAGAAATCAGCATTGATGGATATCGATGTTACCAGGTAGCTAATAGATCCTTGGCGGAACGTTATACAGTGTTCTCAGGTGTATATTCGGTATCTGGTTGCAAGGTTGTCACGGCTATTAGATTTATATTAAATATCGTTTTTATTTAGTGTACGTTAGATATTTTGTTTGGATGATATAAGTATGATATGAGTATTATTAGGTGTATGTTAGGTACAAGTTTTAAAGATTATCAGTGATGTAAGGTTGTAATAATAATAATAATAATAATAATAATAATAATAAAGACTTTATTTAAAGACGGAAACGCAATCAGCTACAAACAAAACTAAGTCCTCGAAGATATATACGCATCTATGTATAGATATAAACAACCTGAAATTAATCACTACCCATTTCACACGCTTATGTTGACAAACGTTAGTAATGTACATTAAAATCAGAGGCT
>JAECUM010003625.1:0-84160 GCA_016617855.1 Megalonaias nervosa | reverse complement strand
AAGTAATACTTATTTATGGAAGTTTTTTTCTTTACTTTTAGTTGGAGATCTACAACAACATTATTGAAGTTATTCACCATTCAACCCGTGCTGGGGGAAATGTAAGTTCAATTAAAAAAAGTATATTTTGTGTGCCTGTAAGAAACATATATAGAAACACACACACACATTTATTTTAAATCTGTCCTGAAAATATTATGCCTTACCTTAATTCCTGTTAGTTGTCTTATTAGTCAGATGGTATAACATGCACACAAGAACAGCTACATTGAATTTTTTGTTGGTTTATCACCATTTTTAGCACATGGTAAGATATACATGGCAGCCAGGATGCCTGGTGGAGGAAGGGGGTAAACCCCATGAAGAACCACCAACCAAAAGGAAGCTACTGGCAAGCTTTCTCATATGCACATTTTGGTCGAGTCTGAGCTTGGAAACCATATGGACACAGGTGATCTGTAAAGGCGAGTGCCTCAGACCACTCAGCCACACAGGGCCCCAACAGCTACACTGAAATGACCATGAAAAACTGAAAGGGACAAAAGAAGAATACAGTCTTATTTAGTTATGCAGCATTATTCAGTAATTATGTAATTTAGGTAGAGAAAATTTTAATTTTTAAGTTTTGACCTACAGACTCAACCAGGCTTATGCTTGTAAAATGTTCTAAGAATTTATAATTGTTATCTTTTAATATACATACATGAAATTTCACTATCCCAACTGAATTTTAGTTGCCCTGGCTAATTGGGCTAGAGAATTGTCATCTCCTGATAATAATGCTCACAAAGTGGTAACAGGGATGGAAAGTTAGGTCTTTATGTCAAATAAACAGGTAAATTTTAACATTGTTTTCATAGGTATATATTGGATCAGTGAAAATAGAATGTATAATCATGATTTTTTCAATTAAATTGACAGTGACAACAGATTTTATCCCCCAAAACCCTATTCATTACTGTATCCAGTCTTCCAACTTGAACACATAAGTCAAGATAATCATATTGTATTGCTGCTACTTGAACATTGCAGAATATACTGTCAATATGATCTCATCCATATCACATTAGAAGTAGGTACGGACACACATCATGCATGATTAATTTGGTACAGCTTGGTGCCTTTATGGCACAGCAACACAAGTTCTTTATTTAGTGCAGAGGCAGTTAGAATAAAGTACCTTGCCCAAGGTAATGAACTGTTTTTTGTCAAGATCTGTGTAAGCCCTACGCTTTATTCCTCTAGGTTTAACTGACCTCATGGATAATTGATCTCCATCTATCTTTGCATTTGTATACGTTCAGGCATTTCAGAATGAGTTAAACAGTTTTGCTTGAATCATTTTCATTTAAACTCCAAATTAGATCAAATTTGGACCAATAATTTGCAAGATATTAGAATGTAAAATTACTATACCTTTCAGATAAAAACCACTGAAATGTCTGAACTCTCCTGTCTAGGTAATGGTTAATTAGGCCTTTTGTTAAACTAAAAACCACCAAAATGTCTGAATAATCCTGTCTAAACAATGGTTAAGTACCCATATTGATCATGTACCTCATCTTTTGGTTAATTTTGTTTATATGTTTGACATGTGGGAGTATAACCTGTCTTGTCCATGTTTTTAGGCTGCCCAGAATGTGGACTTGCTGGCATCCTGGTTGTTACTTAGGGGTCTGCAGGGGATTCTCACACTAACCCCTTCCATGGTTCTAGAGAGAAGGGATTCCAAGTCCAGAGCCCAGGAAACCCAGGCCAAAGGGCGTGAAGGCCAGGGGAACAATCGTCCCACATCAGGCAGAAGGTTTGTACTCGCAGTGTCATATCATATCCGTCATACAAGTGATTTTAAGCCAGGGATGATTCAGGTGGAGGGTTGGTTAATCCAGTTTCTCAGCAATTAAGATCCATGGAGATTATTGTGCCTTTAGGCAAAAAGTCCAGATTAATTTAAGTTATTGTTTAGTGCATTTATACATTTGGATGTTACAGTTATACTCTGGTTATGATGATAGATTACATTTCCAGTATTTATACAGATGGATGGCAAAGTATGCCTTGGATATTGTGATAGATTTCCAGTATGTGGCAGTTATACTCTGGTTTTTATGATACATTATATTTCCAGTATTTATACAGGTGGATATGACATTTCTATCCAGGATTATATAATAGATTTCCCGTATTTTTACATATGGATGTCAAATTATACCTTGCATATTGTGATAGATTAGCTTTCATTATTTATAAAGGTGGATGTGACAGTTACAGCCTGGTTATTATGATACATAATATTTCCAGTATTTATACAGGTGAAAATGATTGTTATATCCTGGATATTGTGATGATTCAATATACAGTATTTATACAGATGGATGTGAAAGTAGTACCATGGTTATTATAATACATTATATTTCCAGTATTTATACAGGTGGAATGGCAGTTATTTTCTTCATGAAAGTTGGAAACCATGGTTATTCTGTTTTAATGATCAGGCCGAAAAAAAGTTTGAATTGCTGGTCATTTTCCAGTACATCAAACTGTACAGTAAAAAAAGTATTTTGTTCGTTGTTTAGGAAAAATCCTCTTACCTTTATTTATTAACCACTCATCAGGATGGGCAGATGAATAATGTTCTCAACCATGATATTCCATTTTTACATTTTTTGTAATGTTCTCAACCATGATACTCCATTTGTACTGTTTTTAAATGATCTTAACCATGATATTCCATTTGCACAGTTTTTTAATGTTCTCAACCATGATGTTCCATTTTACTATTTTTTAATGTTCTTGACCATGATACTCCATTGGTACTGGTTTTTATTCCAGCTCTTACCATGGATTGGGCTTCCTGTCGATAGCGCTAGCAGGACATGCCCTTCAATTGCTGAACAAGCTGTTTGATGACCTTCAGATGGAGGGCCCAGTGCCTGTACTGCAGGTACATTCAAGTGAACAGGGAAATAATCCTATGCTACTAGCCATTGTACTGAGGAATTCTCATACACTGTTTTGGACAGTTTTAGAACTCACAAGTTTGACTGCATTATGTAGGTGGTCAGTATGAACTGGCTTTTGATTTGTATTAAAACTGGGTTCACACGGTACCTTGAAAAGTACTTGAATTTCGATTCATCCTTGAAAAGTACTTGAAAATCATTTTTACCTTGAAAAGTCCTTAAATATAAGCCTCGGTCCTTGAAAAATATAAATTTAATCGACAGACGAATGTACAAAAGTTTCTTTTCATACTGTTCCATCATGTAATCGAAATAAAACTGTTTGCTATTGGGTGGTTTACAATACGTGACCAATCATATATTAATCTGATTATAGAGAGCATTAAAAGTGTGCGAATCTTTTCCAACGATCATTCTTCTTCGTCGATTTATTTTCTGCGGCAGTGGTACATCTTTGTACTTTAAATCATAGTGAATCAGCTGTTCAAACTCTCGAAACAAAAGATAATGAAAAATATACACAAAAATGGTCACAATTTGTTCTTATTGTACGTCCAAACTTCTGATTTTCAGCGTACAATAAAAATTTGGAAGCCTGCTAGAAGTCTATTATTGACTTTTTCAGTGTTGCAACCAAACTTTGGGCGTAAATTATGGCTGCTTTTTCACCACACTGTACTTACATCTAGGTGTAAATGTACCTATAAAAGTTTGGTGAGTGATCACACAACAGCAGATATAAAAAATTTGATGTGGCATACTTTCGCGGCAGACAATTTTAAGATAATGCATGAATGCATGATATCATGCATCGAAGTTATTCCAGAAATCAATTTTGTCTGCCGCGGACAACTTCAGGTACTCATAAATTATTTGAGACTGTCATACAAGCAGACTTTGATCTGCAGTAGTTGTACTTGTAGTGTAGTTGGAGTTAAGAATTTAAAGAACTGTTGAACCTAGTGTACCTTATTTGCTATGTAATCTATAGGGGGAGGGTTTGTTCTTCATATAAAGATCTGAATTCATTTGTTTTTCTTGGAAATAAAGTGTTGTTATTCTCCTAAGATTTGGTTGGGTTTTTTTCTCAATTATAAAGTTTCGAGCCTATTGCACAAATATTAGGAAGCCCGACCTTGTCAGGAAAGTACAACACTCTCACTAATCCTTTCAGTGGCCATTGATAAATATACCTAAAGTGCACTGGGCATCAGGGTCCTTGAAAAAATTGGATAAAGTCCTTGAAAAGTCCATGAATTTGGTCGCACCAAAGGTGTATGAACCCTGTAAAACAAATTAATTAGACCAAAATATTTGTCCAAACTGCAGAGAGAGTTATGTTACAGAAGGGTTTAGGAAAGTATAAGTTTTACATTAATGAACTTCTTTTTTGGGAGAAAGTCCTTATATTCTAATAATGTATATGCCTTGTAAACAGTTCCCTACTAATCTATTGGATATGAGCAAGACAAAGATGTTTTACTAGAGATAGTAAAAGTAAAGTAGAGTCACAGCCTGTGATCTCAATTTTGTGCACTATTATAGCAACTTTATATTTTGCAATTGAGAAAATAAAGACATTGGTTAAAATTGACTCAGAAGCATGACAACTTTCATTGGAATGGATCATGCATTTTGGCTTGGATAGCTAATGTGGCAGCATGGTCATGTAGAATTAGGGAGGCCCAGGGTTAGGTTCTTGTAATTTTGACATGCAATAAGTAGATTAAACTTCTTTACTCAGATTATGCTTTCTGTCAACTCAGATTTCACCTGTAACTCAATTGTGGTTGGCAGGTATGTGTATTTGTACATGTTTTTATTATATAGAAAACAATCACTGGTAGGCAAGAAGAAGTATCATTCCCATTTTTAGTAAGATATGGAGTTAACCATTAGTGATTAATTTTGTTTGAGGGATTTAATAAATCTTTTCTTTTGCGCAGTTCTTGTCATCTCAAGTTAGGTTTCCATTTCCTGCAGAGACAGACAGAGGAATAGAAATCATGATTTACTGGTATTTGCTTTCAGGGAATGACAGGTCCTGCCAAACCAGGTATGGATGTGACAATCCTGGCTCCCCTTTCAGCCTGGAAAAAGGTTCAGAAACTTCTATCAGCCATCAGCATCCCAGAGCTTATCTTTACCTTTGTGCCAACTGCATTCAAAAAGGTAGGTTGTATTTCCTCCTGAAAGCTTGATAATAATCAAAGCTAATAACTGATTACATCATGTTTGGCTGAAATATTTTTTTTTTTGCAGAAATCTTATAGATGTCAGATTTGTCATACATATTCATTGATGGATACTGAATTAAATGTTAACATAATCCCCACCGATATTAATTGCAAATAAGTGTTATATATTAAATGTAACTACTCTGTTTCAGGCATGTCTCCTGAGGCGGATGAAACAGGGGGCAGAGACACCAGAGACAAGCAGCAGCTGTGCCTCTGATTCCAACACATTTTATGAGGATGACTTCAGTAGCTCCGAGGAGAGCAGTGATGATGAGGGTAAGTTAGATTCATCCCTCCAGTACCCCCAGAGACATTAGCAATTCTGCAGTATTTGTTCTTGTGCAACCTTATATTTTTTAAAGAAATTGAGGAATTAAATAACTCCTTCCATTTGTAAATGCATGTTTGCTTACACATGTAAAATTGCACAATTCCTTATACATTTGGATAGAGACTTCAGATCATTTACTAGGGCTAATTTCATGGTTTGCCAACCATGGGCAAGCAGTCGTAACACAGAACTGTTATACACTATTATGTGGGACAAATCTATATCAGATTTACTTGAATTATTTTTAAAAATGTCAATACTTGAAACTTCTGGGCATCTGATCCTTGATCAGCACTCAGAGACGCTAGGGAGGGGCCTGGAAATTATCTCTTGCAAATGGGCATTTGATCTTGAATCCCCTCCCAGGGATTGCAGGGAGGGGTTTGGAAGTTACCTATTGCAAATGGACATTTGATCTTTGTTACCCTACCAGAAACCACCAGGAGTGTCCTGGAAATAACTGGTAAATCTCACAAATGAGCATTGGATATTTGACCCCTTCTCAGAGACCATAGGGAGGGGCCTGGAAATTACCTCATGCAAATGGCTACAAGATAGGAATTTTAACTGCTTGGTATGGTGAATTTCCACCCAGGAATTTTGGAGGAGATGCAGATACAGACACAAAAGAATGGATGGAGGGTATTACAGTATCCCAATGCCCAAAACATAGAAATATACCAAGCAATGCTGCAGAAATTTGTCTAGTGATTATAAAATGTTGATCCACCCTTAGAAATGGAAATTAGATATGAGCAATTGAGAAACAGTAGAAGTATTCCTAGTTTTATATTTATTCATATTTAATGTAGGAATTTTCATTTTGTAGCTGTTTGATATCTCTGCATATGTAGGGTTATTTCCCTTTGTAGGGGGTTGGCATCTCAGGGTGCAAGGGACAGCTTTTATGCACAGTATTTTTGCTTCATCCACCTGCCTGATATAAAACGTCATAACAAATAAAATACGCAAGTGAGGTCAAAAAGGTCCATATATTTGGATAGCCATATTAAAACAAAGTAGAAGAATAATATTCATTTGAACTGACAAGTTAGTGGCAGTTCATAGCAGAGGAAGTTTGAGCACCCAGACCCCAAATTTATACCTCCATTTTTTACATCTGAAGGTCATTTTGACACCAAGTGATACTAAAAGCACACAAGATATTTCCCCAGGTGATAATTATGAGAAACATTGTGTACTGAACAGCTTGATGTAAGTCAAAATAGTTGCCATTCAGGCAGTTTTTAAAATATTCTACTTGCCTTGAACCCACATGTGTACTGCTATGGCTAGCTTTTCTTCTACTGGACTATTGGTATTTCACTGTCTACATACTGTGATGTAACTATGGGAGATGCACATGCTTCACATCAACTTTAAGTACACCACATGTCTGAAACACAAAATTCACATATGTATTCATATCTTCAATTAATAATGATATCTGAAAAAAGTTAAAACCTTTGACAGGCCAATTTACAAAACTATCCCCTGTTGCCTCTGCAGGTGTAGGGTTAATTCCATTTGTGAGGGTTGGCATCTCTGCACATAAGTGGTTACTTGTCTTCTTAGT
Organism: Megalonaias nervosa; assembly: GCA_016617855.1. Taxonomy (NCBI): domain Eukaryota; kingdom Metazoa; phylum Mollusca; class Bivalvia; order Unionida; family Unionidae; genus Megalonaias; species Megalonaias nervosa. The sequence goes on along the minus strand of JAECUM010003625.1, from coordinate 77,050 downwards.
CAATATTGTTTGTGCTTCATGTACATAAAATATAAAAGTAAGGATGTGAAAGAATATTCATTGGCACTAAGGATGAAAGACCAAAACAAATTCTCTGTAGTTTTTCCTTGTGTATTCTCAATCCTCAGTCATGGAAACCTCCTATGTCTGTAATTTATTCCTTGTATATTCTTATTCCTCAGTCATGGAAACCTAATATGTTTGATTTATCCTTGTATATTCTCAATCCTTAGTCATGGAAACATCATATGCCTGTAATTCATTCCTTGTATATTCTCACTGATCAGTCATGGAAACCTAATATGTCTGCAATGTTTCTTTATGTATTCTCACTCCTAAGTCATGGAAACCTAATATATCTGTAATTTGTCCTTGTGTATTCTCACTCCTAGGTCATGGAAACCTAACATATCTGTAATTTTTCCTTGTGTATTCTCATTCCTTAGTCATGGAAACCTAATATGTCTGCAATGTTTCTTTATGTATTCTCACTCTTAAATCATGGAAACCTAATATATCTGTAATTTGTCCTTGTGTATTCTCACTCCTAGGTCATGGAAACCTAACATATCTGTAATTTTTCCTTGTGTATTCTCATTCCTCAGTCATGGAAACCTAATATGTCTGTAATTTTTCCTTATAGGACTCACCGCACGGTACTAATTCAGTTCCCATAGTAAACCTATGCAGACACCATGATATTAAAATAACTTTAAATTTCTGAGTTTTCATGATCAAACCTATATTTATCAGTATAGATGAAACCTGGTTGACAGCTTCTGTGTAGAGGATATGAGCCACAGCATTTTCTGGACCTAAATGTGTTTGAAACGTGCTTCCAGTTCCACACCAAAGAGTCGAGTGCTAATTTCATTAATGAGTGTTCCAAACTCAAGACTGTTAAAGGACTGAAATTCCATCAAGAAAACAGTGTCTCTATTTTTTTTTAAGTTGCAACTAGGATAAGCTCTCAAAAGATTTTTTTCCTACAAAATAACTTTCATTATCAACAAATCCTGGCCACCCAAAGTCATATATACTCTATTTTATGTTCAGCCATTTCGAGACAGGTTCCCATTTTCGCATACAATTAGTACCATTCTCAATACATAGAAATCTAAGAAAAATAATGTCTTTCTGCATACTCATGTATTCATATGTAGATCATTCAGTAATGGTTGCTTAAATTTATTATTTTAATATACAAAACATAATTCTTATATTTATTTGTGTTGCTTTTCAGATGAGGGATATGAACCCATTCTAGGACAGTGGATGGAGGATGTGTTGTCCCCATCAGATAATAAGGACAACTCCCCACCCCCTCCACTACCACCACGTCTGGAGCGTGAAAATGGATCAAAGAGATCTCGCAAGATCAGCAGTAGTGATAGTCCCAGCCTCATTCCAGACAAAAAGGAACCTGAGGGGGTATGTATTATATGGCATAACATTTTTGATCAGTTTTATTGCACCAGTTCACATTTAGTTGTGAAACAAACTTTCAAACATTGGAAGCGATGTTTTGACCTACTTGACAATTTTAGTAGACATTTCAGATTTGGTCATTGTTAAAGTGACGATAGGAAATAACTGTTAATAGAATGATAATTCAGTCAAATGTTCTGTGGAGAAATATGGCATTCCCTAAGCACTGGTAGCTAGGTAATTTACCTGCCTAAATCTGCCAGAGGAACTTTTTCCTCCCCTGTATCCTCATTTACCCCATCCTCCCAATTTAATGAAATGCACCTAGAAAAAAGATAAAAGATAATTAAAAGTATGTCAAGCATAATGGTAATTTGACTAATTTTATGAAGTTTTTATGATAGGTTCCTGCATCTATAATTCATTATCATTTGCCAATAAACAGTGGCTTATTACAGTTATGGAGGCCATGTTTCTGATCTAATTTGGATCAACTTAATCTTAATATGAGCTTATATCATCAAGACTTCAAATGAGTTTGATAATGAATGATATCCATGTATGTGAATAAGGTGGTCTTGCACCAGATTGGCTTACAGTGTTACTATTTTGGAGCCAATATATTTTATCCAGTTTTGATCAAACTTGGTAAAATAGGCTTATATCATCAGTATCTCACACAAGGTTAATAATGAGCTAGATCCATTTATTAAGTGATATTGCATCTGTTTGGCTGAGGGCATTTCCATTAAAATATACATGTGACCCAAGGAAGGCACTATTAAAGGGGGGTACTCGCCCATTGGCACAATTTAAAATTTCTTATCATTTTAATATGAACTCTGAAATTAAAGTACCCTGGCACATATTTTTAAAAACTGCCTTCCCTGTGTACCATGTATGTTAAAAATGGAACAGCCCTGTACTTATTACCTCACTTGATGCCATATTTCTTGGCTAAATTTGGTTATTTTTTAAATACAGCTTCAATTAAAGGAATTACATATCAACGATACACATGAATATTAACAAGATTATTATGCACCTGATTGGTCGAGTTTGTTACCATTTGAGAGGCTGTGATTGATTTTGATCAAACTTGGTAAAATAGTCTTGTATCATCAAGATGGCTGATGAGTTTTATTATGAGCCAGATCTGCACATATTAATGAAGAGATCTTTGCATCAGATTGGCTGAGTTTGTTACCACTTCAGAGACCAGTTTTGATAGCACTTTGATAAAATTTGGTAAATAGATTTATTTTGATCAAGATCTCAGATGACTTCAGTTATTAGTGAGACCCACACATTCTGATGAAATGATCTTGCACCTGATTGGCTCAGCATTACAACACTCTCCTTGCTCTTAATTCTTACCAGATTTTAATCAAACATGTAACAGCAGTCAAGTAGGTATATCTTTCAAGTTTTCTGACAACAGTACTTACCAAATTAAAAGTGGTAATTATAACCCTTGACAAGAGGTTGACAAAGGAATGATGCTGTGAATTAAACAGCATGTACTGTTTCCAGCACAAAATATGGTATATGCTTTTTATTAGAGCTGACATTATTTTTAATTGTTGCATCATGATTCCAAAGGTTGCAAGATTGTGTCCAGTTTTCAGCCACAAGTACCAATCTTTGTCCCCAATGCAGTCATTTTATTAACAGCTTAGAACACTGCTTCATTGAATATAGGCTCATAAGAGTAATTTTCTAATTAATTTTTATCATTATCAACATTTTGGTACTTCTTCAGGGTCTGACAACCAGAAAAAACAACTTGGTGGCATAGCTTAAGTTTGGGTGCCCAGTTAAAGCAAAGAAGGTGCTTGAATACAAAACTTTAAGTTTGGTAGCCAAAAGAAGGGGACTAAATATGAAACTCCTTTGTTTGGCAGCCCAAAGAAGGCAAAGATGCAATTTAATATGAAATGTTAAGTTTAGTAGCCCAAAGTTTAATTACATGGCAGTTGATTATGAAACATTAAGTTTGTAGCCCAAAGAAGGTGATTGAATAAGAAACTTTAAGTTTCGTATCCTAGAGAAAGCAAATAAGTTAATGAAACATTAAGTTTGATAGTCCAAAGAAGGGAAATAAGGTGATTGAATTTAAAACTTCAAGTTTGGTAGCCGAAAGAAGTAAAAGAAGAGGATTGAATAATGAAAGTCTTCTATTTGGCAGCCTAGAGTTGGCAAAGCTTGCAGTTGAATATGAAATGTTATGTTTGGTAGTCCAAAGTTGGCAAAGATGTATTTGAATATGAAATGTTAAGTTTAGTAGTCCAAAGTTGGCAAAGATGACAATTGAATATGAAATGTTAAGTTTAATAGTCCAAAGTTGGCAAAGATGACAATTGAATCTGAAATGTTAAGTTTAGTAGTCCAAAGTTGGCAAAGATGACAATTGAATATGAACTGTTAAGTTTAGTAGTCCAAAGTTGGCAAAGATGACAATTGAATATGAACTGTTAAGTTTAGAAGTCCAAAGATGGCAAAGATGACAATTGAATATGAACTGTTAAGTTTAATAGTCTAAAGTTGGCAAAGATGACAATTGAATATGAAATGTTAAGTTTAGTATTCCAAAGTTGGCAAAGATGACAATTGAATATGAAATGTTTAGTTTAGTAGCCCAAAGTTGGCAAAGATGGCAGTTGAAAGAATGTGATTGAATATGAAACATTAAGTTAAGTGCCCAAATGAGGTAAAGATGGCAGTTGAATATGAAACATTAAGTTGGCGCCTGAAGTTTGTCATAATAGAAGTTGAATATTAAACATTACATTCAGTGCCCAAATAAGGTATTGATGGCAGTTGAATATGAAACATTAAGGTTTATAGCCCAAAGAAGGCAGAGAATGTGATTAAATATGACACATTAAGTTGGTAGCCCAAAGAATTCAGAGAAGGTGATTGAATATGAAACTTTCTGTATTTACTTTTACTTATGTATCAGTACCATTTTATTATCAATGTAAGGTACAGTTGGGGATGTGTTGTGAGAAAAATGTAGTACAGTTCATGAAATTATATTGGTTACTAGGCATCAACATATGGTATCACAGACCCTTTGTTCTGGTAGATGGGGTGCAAGTCACAGTATTTGTCAGTCCTTTTTTCTCATTCATATATTATATTTCAACTGTTTCATGATCTTTGTCAAATATTTATAAAGTTAAAATGTTAATTTGAAATACTTAAATGTTTAATTAAAGTGTCCTAGTCAGTCATAACTAAATAAACCCCACAGAGAGGGTGAAAAATAATCAATGTGTTTGATAAGCTCAGAGATGTCAAGCTATCTGTTGTGCATCTTACACCTTGAATGAATAGTTCTTGTTTTTGTTTCAGTTTGTGTCAATAGCAGCAAACTACCTGAACTACCTGAATATATATTTCATCAGTTCAACAGATCCTGAACTTAGAAATTTTTTCAAGTAAGTCACATGTTCATTTTTCATAAGTAACACTTATACTACTGATGTATTTTGCTGTGCCTTGAAAAAGTTCAAGTTTAATACATCATTTATGAATTTTAATTTTTACATGAACCTTGTAAACTTGCAAATTAACTTGGACAAAAGAAAGCTTCATTTTGAATGTTTGATCCTATGATCAAAAATTAAGGATCTCTAACTGCAACTTTTTGACATTTAATAGTTAGTGTTTTAGATAAGAAATTATAATACTACAAATGTTCTGATGAGAATTTTTGTACCATTGGTTCACAGGCTAGTTATTGGGTGGTGTAGAGTGGACATGATTCCATCATAACACCTTTTGAAAGACATGCATGTTTTTATCATTGCTATGCCACATTTGGTATTTTTTTAGCGATGTAATTCATCAACAGCTGCCCAATACAAATAACTAGGTTAGGTTTTCTGAATGTTTCAGATGTTATAAGCTCTTGCCTGGGACCTGTAAAGTTAATTTACAGGTCATAGACCAGAAGAGGTTACAAGATGGCCTGTTGTCTGTTATCCCTCCATTAGCATAGGATTGTTGTCACTACTCCTTCTAATCTGTTTGAAGGATTGCCATGAAATTTTAAATATTCATCCCAAGGTTTAGTTGGTCCTAAATGAAAATGGTGCCACTTTGACATCCAGCTTGTCAATTTTGAAAATCTTGCTATTTCTACTTCTCTAGAATGTATGGCCATATTAGGTTTTTGCTAAAAGACATTCATGATGTCTGGTTGGTTGTAAATGAAGATGGTGCCAATTGGCACCTCAGCAGCTATCCGCAAAGTCTTGTTATTACGACTCTGTGGAAGGAAAAGTCATATCAACATGGTATTTTCACCAGAAGACTTCTAATCATGTCTAGTTGATCTTAAATTGAAATGGTGCCAATCTTATTTCCAATGATGGCCATCTTGAAAATCATGTTATAATTACTTGTCCTGGATTGATGGTCATATCAGTTTTCACTAAAGGAAATCAAAATGATGTTGATTTGTTGTCCAATCCAGCTGCCATGTCATCCATCTTGAAAATCTTGTTATTGTTAATCCTCCTGAACTGATTTTCATTTTGATATGAGTTTTCACTAGAGGCTTCCAACAAAGTCTAGTGCAAAATGGTTGCTTTGTGGTTAAGTGCACATCAGAACATAGAAGACTATTTAGAGTCAAGAAAATAAATGCCTTTCCCACAGACTCATCATGGCAGGCTTGTCTGGATGGGATTTAAATTTGCAACCACTGATTGCGAGTCCTGTGCACTAACCATTAAGCCATCTCAACTCCCTTGTTTCAATGAACCATGCCTGGATATACACCTACATGTATCAAGAGACACGATACAATACAACTAACAGACATTACCATATATTTCATTTTAGGCAATCCCTGACAGAGGATCACATGTCAAGCCTAGCACAGCTAATTCGTGACATGGATAAGGAATGTGCCAGGATGGCATCAGGCAAGTAATACATGGGAAAAAAATCCTTAACCTTCAGTCAGCTACAGATCTACTTCACTAATTGTTCTTCTGATGATTTTATTAAGTAAATTTTAGAAATCATTGACAAAAGAAAATTTTTTTAAAATTATATTTTTCGGTTTTAAAACTACATTCTTTTATGTAATCCATGTACAATATTTGATGTAACTCCTGTATGAAATTCTTTATTTGGTTAAATCTTGTTCAGGTTCACCATAATAAGTGCACACTGATTACATCATAAACAATGACATATTCATCAAGTATATATACATACTAGAAGAGTTAGCTTCCTTCATTAGAAGCTTTCCACAATGAAGCTTGTCTCTTCAATTATTGTTGTGCTGAATAAACGTGTAAGATTCAGTTAGGACACACTATGCTCATTGAGTTCATTGGTATGGAGACCTCAGACTTAGCACATTAACTTAAGTGGTAAGGAGACTTCAGACTTAGCCCATTAAGTGGTATTGGGGCATGCTATCTAGCCTAATCAGTTAGGTGGTATGGAGACTTCAGACAGCCCATAAGGATGAGTGTTAAGGACACATCAGACTTAGCCCTATAAGTTGAGTGGCAAGAAAAAATCAGACTTGACCCATTAGGTTATGTGGATTGGAGACATCAGATTTAGCCCATTAAGTTAAGTGGTAAAGAGAAATCCAACATAATTAGTGAGAAGTTCCAGAAAAATCAGGATCTTCATGGGGATGTTTTTTGATATAGTTTTTTGTTTTTTGTTTTTTGTTCATAAGGCATGTCAGGATAAAGTAACATGTACTCAGTGAGCGAAATCTTTCTGTAAGTTTTGACCAAAATGAGGCATGCACTTGTTAATGCATATGCAGTAGTTTCGTACAGAAATGGTATCTCTATTTATTTGGTATTCAGAACACTAGGAACTGCAATGCTCACTTGTAATTTGCCAGAATCTGAAATGGGGACAGCCTGTTTAGGGTCAGATAGTTCCCAGGGACAAAAGTCATAATGCCATTTTTTCATAATCAGTCAAAAAAAAAGCTGTCGATTTATCTAATTCTACTTGACTTAACAGGTTTTAATGGTCTGCTCCAGCAGCACCTACTTGAAAGAACTTGTTGTCTTTCTGTATGTCTGTTTTTCCAACCATATGTATGTATGTGTATTTGTCAATGAGTCCTTGTGCAGTATAAAGGTCAGGTTCATTATATTTTATAAATTTTGATTATCCAACATTATCAACAGGCAGTTGCAGAGACAATGATTGGGTCACATATTTGGTCCATATTCATTTATATTTGAGAACTATTTAAATTTGATGAAAGTTACTTCCATGTCACCTTCTAGCCTTGTTGAAATTAGAGATTGAACATTTGTTTTTCATCAGCATTAATATATGTTGAAGGGAACCTTATGTCATGGATGTGTCTTCCAAAAGAATTATGTTGAATCTGCAGTAGTAAGATGTTATTTCTTAATTACAGACAAAGTATTTGAGGAACTCTCTGTTGCCTTGGCCAAGTTCAACCATGGACTTGTAGCCACTGGATGCCTGGATGAAACAATGCAGGTATGCAGAATTGGCATAAACGTTAAACTAGTTATATAAAATACATGTACAGTAGATACTTTACCTTTTCTGTCACCATATTTGTCCATATTTTTTTTTTAGCAGATGACCTATCTTTAGTTTGTTAGGACAAAACATGTTCCTTTAGTAGAAAATCAACTGACCTTAAATGCATTAGAGTAAATCCAATCATGAAATTCAAGGTGGATACAAAGGTCACCAGAACGGATGCAAGTACACTCATGGTTTTTACAGTCCTTTATAGTCAATACAGGGGTCAACAGAACTGATATAAGAGCTCTTGTAGTTCATACATACTTGTAAAAATCATTTGAGTTGTTGCTTTGAAGACTTCCTGACTTCTAAAACTGTTTTTTATTTACACTTGAGAAGTCCTTGAATTTGTTGAAATTGCATTAAATTTTACCAAAACCTTCTTGAATTTAAGAGATAATAAAATAGTATACTGAATAATAGATATCACATTCTAAACTTAAAATTTGTGTTTTTTTCATAATTTTTTTTAAGATATTGAATGAATAAATAAAATTGGATTAATATGGGTGGATCAGTTGACACCCAGCACAGGTAGCTGTTAGCTGAAGTAGATACCCTTTGTTTTAGTGGTGCAGTTAACAAGTTTTCTTTGAACCTTTGTACCTGTGTATGCAATGTTAATCTGACATAGAGAAAGTTCAGTTTCTGTTAGAAAAAAAATACTCCTTGAAAACCCCTAGAAGTCAACAAAATCTATAAAAGAAACTCTCCAGGGCTGTATCATCCTTGGCACTAATACGTAATTACATTAAGTAGTGCAAGCATCAAATGCCATACTTAAGTACAAATTCAGTTTTACTAACTTAAGTATCCTTGTAGCATAACTGCTAAACAAATTTTCAGGCATATGTAATGTGGGTTGTTTCTTTTTTCAAAGCACAAGGGGAGACAGGTTTGTATTTTTTTCAGTGCCGTTGAGTTTGAAATTTATGGTCCAGGTGTCAAATTTTTATGTTTGCTGTGTTTTGTTTCTATGGCTTTTTCATTTTAAATTAATGGGTAAGTGACAAATAGGCTATTTTTATATATAAAATGGTTTTGAAGCATGGGCCTATTTAAGAAAGATGGAGACACATGTGATAATTTTTATGTTTGATGGTGATGTTCGAAAAAGGGGATTTCTCGTCTTAACTGAATTAGCTTTAAGCCCTTTGACCCAGTTCACCAAATTGAGATATACAACCTATTATCATGTTTCAAGGAGAAAAACACATTTCAGTACAAAATCTGTTAATCAAAAGATGACTACAGCCACCAATTTAAATACTTGTAAACAATAAAGTCATGAAAACTTAAACTTGATGTTTGAGTCTCAGCATGCAAAGTTTTTTTTTAAATCTGACCTAGAAAACAAAAATATTTAAAAAACCAAAACAAAACATTTTCCAGCAGCACTCCAAATCATCATTGTTCTACTGCAGATATTCTAATTGCAAAAGTAAGGCATTTCATAAAAAATGTGAAATTTCACACCTGTTCAGGAAGAACTTCTGACTGCTTTGCACTGTTGTTTTTAAAATTAAGAAAGTGACTATTTCATGCAAATATAAGAATTACTATGCCAGTTATATGAAGTAATTCCTTCTAATATGCATTAATTATTCATCATATTGTAGGATGTCCTGCTAACCCAGCTTGGAGTGTACCCTCTTTCCATTGACCCCTGGCCAATGACAGTCTATCCCCGAACTCTGGCTGTTTTAGCTGAGGTTTTGCTTCTAAAGCAGCAGCGAGAGCGTGAGAGTAAGCAGCTGAAAAGTCAGAGTGAAGCAGCAATCATCAACATATGGGTTCGCTTCCTGACCACACTGAAGAGTAACATTCAGTCTCCAGAGACCAAGCCAGAGCAGATCGAAGGTATTTGAGCTTTGCCCAGGAAATTTAATTATTAATAGATACTTTCTGTTTGAAGTAACAGGTTGCCAATTGGTTGAACATCAGATGTGTAGAGCATGAAAATCCTAAGTGCATTGTCAGAAATTGACACAGTTCTGATGTTATGATTCTCCATGTGATGTGTTGCCATGGAGAAATATATTTTCCCTATTTTTCAACACAATGTTTCAGATTCTGTTAAAACTGGGATAACAATCATGTGATTTAGGATCTGAGGATGTTAATGGTGGTTTTGCCACAAATATCTGTTTTAAGGTTTGTTGATGTGTAGATAGTACAACCATCTGTGACAGTTAAACTGCCATCAGCATCATCCAGTTCTCAAATACAGAATTGTTATGCACTTAAGACAACCCATCAGGCTGATAAAGGTGGTCACATTTGGGAGGTAGTTTGATTTTATCAGATGAATGTGTTTTACAAAAAAATCAGGAATGACCAAACATTAATGTATCTAGGGAGATATCTTATTTCTGAGGTGGTAACAAGGAGAGGTATACTGTACTAAATAAATCAAGGTTAAATGGATGGATCAGTATGTATTATCATTTTTTATAAGTAAATAGTCTGTTACAGTAACTAAATGCCACAAATGCTTTTAAAGTAATAGGTTTTACTTTCAGATCCTCAGATCTTTCATGTATAAATGAACAGAAAGGAAATTAGGTGAAGTTCATCTGTCCTAAATGATCTTCAGATTGAAGTAGTGAATTGAGAAATTTCTGAACCAACTGAACATGGTTAGAGCAGTTGAAAATAGCATTATAGATGGAGAGTGGATTATCATTCCTGGACATTCCGCTAAATGTGACCCTACCCATTGGAGACAAACTCATACGCAAGCAGGCATGAATTTTCCATCTTAAAATTAAGTAGTTATAAACTAAGAACAAAATTCTGGTTGTATGTAATATTAATTGTTGCTTACTCCTTTCATTGCTCTGCACTCCAAAATGATTGAAATATTAGAACTGCTTAGCAAAACCTTAGTAACTGTGGTTTTTCATGGAGTGCTTTTTACATATTTCCAGATGTGAATGTGGAGCACCTTCAGTTGTTGCTGTTCCTATTCCACAGTCTGCCTTTAAAGCAGAAAAAGACTCTTCTTATACAGTTGGCCCAGAATTTCATCCATGTGGCCCAGATGGACAAACAGTAAGTACACCTTGCCCATAGCATGATCCATGTGGCCTAGATGAGTAGACAGTAAGTACGACAGAACTACAACATGATCCATGTGACCCAGATGAACAGATAGTAAGTACGGTAGGCCCTGAGCATTGGACTCATAATCCAAGGGTAATGGGTTTAATACCTAGGGCAGCAATGTGATCCATGTGGCCAGATGAACAGTCAGTAAGTAAACTGGCTCACAGCATGATCCATATGGCCCAGACGGACAGAAGGTAGGTACAGCTGGCCCACATGATTCATGTGGCCCTGATGGACAGATAAGTAAGCACAGCCAGTTCACACACTGATCCATGTAACCCATATGGCCAGACAGTAAGAAAGCTGACCTAACCTACAACATAATCCATATACCCCAGATGGATAAACAGTCTGTAACTAATCTGTGGCATGATCTCTGTGACCCAGAGAAAAAATACATCTGGCCCAGATGGACAAATTGTAAATATGACTGGCCCAGAATATCTTTGTAATCTGGAAGGACAAAGAGTAAGTACATAATGCTAACAACATGATCCATGTTGCCCCAATGTGCAAACAGTAAGTACAGCTGACCAAGATAAGTACAACTAGTCATAGCATAATCCATGTAGGACAGATGGTAAATAAAACTGGCCTTGCATTTCATATGTCAACATGATAATCACACAGAAAGTGTAGCTGATCTAGATTTGGCAAAGTAGGTTGACACAGACTATTATCCATGGTGGACAAATATCGGCCTAGAGTACTAATCATATGACCCAAGTAAATACTCAATAATCAGCTGGTCTGGAATGTTATTAAAAATTTTAAGCAGAACTTGCACAGTTCTAAAATTTGGTAGTACTTGCCATTGGTCAAAATACAAATGACTGGACATGAAATGTTGATTTCACACTGCCAAGTTTAAGCTGTAATATTTATTTTACTTAATAAAAGATATTAGCACATCAGATTTGTTCATGTCAGACACATTGATTTTAATTTGTTTTTGATAAATTTTCATTGTAGAATGAATGTAATGAACCCGATTAATAATCTGTTTTGCTTAATTCAGTTATCTTGTTTGTTATCCAGTGCTTTGCAGAAATCAATTTCTGCAAAGCACTGGATTTTACATCCCAGTTACTGTTACTTTGTTAGATCAGACTTTATCATATTTTGTTTCAGACAAATGGAAACAACTGTTCCATTGTCACTGTGTAGACTGATGTTGGTGTTTGATTATCTCCTGCACTACTTCTATGATCCACCTGCTAACCTAGTTGAACAGGTAACAAAGTCACAGTCGTTTCTGCATTTTCTCCTTTTTGGAGTTTTTGAAGTATTGCTTAAGTTTCATTTATATGTTAGGGATTTGCTAAACATATTGAATCTAGTTTGTTACAAGCCTAGGCTCTTAAAATAAGTAACAGAAAAGAGTGAAGACAACAAGCTTTGTAAAATTTAACAAATAATTTATTTCCCTTGAATACCAAGTGAAAAATGAGAAAAAAGAACTTACAATTTTACGAATCAAATCCAAAAATAATCCAAGAATTAAAAAATAGAAATCCTCTTATTAAAAGTCCTGAATGAATCTGAGTTCGAATGCCGAAGAAATTTAAAATGGAAGGTGATGACGTCTGTTGCAACCTGCGAAGTGCTGTTGTGTCAACAGTTCCTTGTTGAATCACAGAAAATATTATTCCAGTTTTGAATTCCATATAAAATTCAGTGAATGTCTTTGTCCAGGAACTTTGTAAGAGCACTTTTATATTTCAAGAAAAAAGAATCACTTGAATTCAAAAAAATAAAATTTCAACTCAAACTGGTCACAATATAATGTAACCTGACATTTCAACTGTTTTAGGCCCTTCTGAACAATCTCTATAAAGACAGTAGTTATACACAAGTTTAAGACGCAAAACAGATTCCCGGATGAGGGTCAGCCTTCGAGAAAAATTAGAAGTTTGTAACAATAGACACATGCTTAATGTCACGTAGTCCAGGTATGACCATGATTCCACTTAATGAATCTTACTCTGAGAAAGAATTTTTAAAAAATTTTAACAAGTTCTTTACCAAAACTATCACTAGTTCTGAATCAAGGTCAGAAACTAGATACAGTGTTTCTATTATTAGATGTTTATCAATAACACTCCGGTCAAACAGAACTGAACTGAATTTCTGGACAATGCCAAATTCAGTAAATAAAGTTACATTACAATAGCATGTAATGGAATTAAAAAAAATTAAAACTAACAAACAAATAATTAAAATAAAATTACATAACACTTCCCCCTATAAAAGAAAAAGAAAGATTTATATAATAAAGCTTTCTTTTTACCATAGGTCAATTATGCATGAGGTTTATAAAAAAATAACATGAAAAGAAATCTTATGAATGATAAAAAGTATACATAAAATAATATGTTTCTATACACGGGAAAGTGCATCTGCTATTAAATTGTCTTTTCCCTTGATGTGCCTGATATCAGTATTATATTCCTGTAACAACAAACTCCACCTTAATAATCTCTGATTTTTGTTTTTCATCTTGCTGATGAAAGTAAGGGGGTTGTAATCACTAAACACAATAATCGGAGAAGGAGCTGAACTAATGTAAACTTCAAAATGTTGTAATGCCAGTGTCAAAGCCAGACATTCCTTCTCGATTGTTGAATAATTTCTTTGGTGCTTATTTAATTTCTTAGAAAAATAGCACCCTGGATGATCCACACCATTCTTATCATCTTGAATCAATACTGCTCTAACCCCAACATCACTTACATCAACAGACAGTTTAAATGATTGACTGAAATTCGGAGCTGTAAGAACTGGTGCACTCTTTAAGACCTTTAACTTATCAAAAGCCTCCTGACATTTTTCATTCCAATTAAACTTGGTTTTCTTCCTCAATAAATTTGTCAGGGGTTCAGGAGTTACAGAAAAATTGGAACAAAATTTCCGATAGTATCCGGCCATACCTAAAAAATCGCATCAGTTGCTTTTTACTGATAGGCACAGGGAATTCAGAGATAGCTTTGACCTTAGCATCTATAGGTTTAACTTGTCCATGTCCCATGATATGTCCTAGAAATGTTACACAAGCACGGCAGAACTCACTTTTGGATCAATTAATTGTCAAACTTGCATCAGTGAGTCTATCAAAGAATTTCTGAATTGTTGCTAAATGTTCTTTCTAGGTGTCATTGTAGATGATGACATCATCGATGTAAGCATCACAATTATCTAGACCAGAGGTAATCATGTTCATTAAACATTGAAAAGTACTTGGCGAACCCTTCATCCCAAACAGCATCACTTTATATTGATAAAGTCCGTCTGGGGTCATGAATGCCGAAATTTCCTTTGCCCTTTCCATCAGTGGAATTTGCTAAAATCCTCTCAGAAGGTCAAATTTGGTGACATACTTTGCATTTCCAATTTTATCAATGCAGTCATCGATTCTTGGTAATGGAAATGAATCTGTTTTAGTCACACTGTTCACTTTTCTATAATCCATGCACATGCGGAAAGTTTTATCTGGTTTTGGAACAAGTATACATGGTGAACTCCAGTCACATTTACTAGGCTCTATGAAATCATTTTCCAGCAAATACTGAATTTCTTTTTTCAAGTATTCCTGTTTGAGAGGGTTCATCCTGTATGGGTGCTGTTTCACAGGTTTGGAATTTACAATTTCAATGTCGTAAATTTTGTTTGTTCTTGTAGGAACATCTGGAAATAAGTGCTCATATTCAAATAATAACTGTTTAAGTTCATTCCTTTCTTGTTGTTGCGAATGTTAAAGTTTCTGGTCCATATTATTCAGAATTTCTGAATTCCGAAGATTTGTTACTCCAAAATCAATAGAGTCTGATTGCATTCCTTCACTTGAATCCTCACTGAGTGGGACAGGTACAACTAAATTAATTGCATGATTAACCTGGCTTTCTCTCTCAATATACTCCATTAATATGTTTATGTGGCAAAGTTGTTTTTGTTTTCACCTTCCAGGAGTGTTTTTGATGTAATTTAAATCATTTACTTTCTTTTCATCTGTGTTGGGACCATAATACTTAGCGTGAAGAGGATTTTGTGGTATGGGCAAGAGAGCCAGAACTCTATCACAAGGCTGAAAACTCCTTTCCTTTGCATTTTTATCATACCTTAATTTCAGTTTTGACTGAGTAGAGTGCAGATTAGCTCTTGCAACCTCACAAGCCTTTGACAACTTATACTTAAAATTGGAAACATAATCGAGAAGATTTAATTCAGTATCTTCATTAGAAAGAAGTTTCTCTTTCAGCAACTTCAATGGTCCACACACAGTGTGTCCAAAAACTAGTTCAAAGGGACTGAATCCTAAAAATTCTTGAACTGACTCCCTAACAGCAAACAATAGTAAATGAATGCATTCATCCCAATCTTTACCCATATCAATTTAACATGATTGAATCATATTTTTCAAAGTCTGATGAAATCTTTCTAAAGCCCCTTGGCTCTCAGGGTGATAAACACAAGATTTGAATTGTTGGATGCCAAATTCAAGCATAACTTGCTGGAAAATTCCAGACATAAAATTTGACCCTTGATCAGATTGGACAGATTTGGGAAGGCCAAATTGAGTAAAAAAAATGTATCAAAGCTTTTACTATTGTTTCAGTTTTAATTGAGTAAAAAACTTTATGAAAGCTTTTACTATTGTTTTAGTTTTAATATTCCTCAAAGGAATTACCTCTGGGAATCTTGTTGATACACACATTATGGTCAAGTATTGGTTGCCTGACTTGGTCTTAGGTAAGGGACCGACACAATCAACCATTATTCTGCTAAAAGGTTCGTCAAATGCTGGAATAGGTTGCAGATGAGCCTTAGATATCTTCTGATTGGGTTTTCCTACCATTTGAAAAGTATAACAAAATCTGCAATATTTTCAAACATCACTTTTAATTTTTGGCCAATAGAAGTGATTCAAGATCTTGTCATAAGTTTTATTAATCCCTAAATGACCAGCCAGAGGAGTTTCATGGGCCAGACCAAGAATTTCCTGTTTGTATGATTTTGGAAACTACAATTTGATAGTTCACAGACCACTCGTCACCAGCAGGTACCTCGGGAGGTCTCCATTTTCTCATAAGAATTCCATTTTTAATGAAATAACAGACAGGTACTTCAGTGGCTTCAGTTTCACTAATGGCCCTTTGAAACAAACAGGAGATCTCAGGATCTTTTTCCTGTTCAACGATAAGTGATTGTCTTTTGTCACCCTGATTAGAATAAAGAGAATGAATAGTTAAAAGAGGATCACTATGATCAGTACCTTTTGATTGATCCAAACAAGGAGTGAAGTGACCTCATCAAAAGCCTGACCAATACATGTGTCAGCTAAAGGAATACTTTCCTGATCAACATCATTCTCAAGAGCTTTCTTTGCCATAGCTCTAGTAACCGCACAAGCTGGGTATAAATCAGGGAATTCTTTTTCAATAGGATCGACTTTCTGATCCAAACAAGGCATGTCAGTTACAAGTGGATTACCCACAACCTTATCTCCAGCTAGGTCGTTGCCTAGTAATAAATGAATGGCTTCAATGGGTAAAGAAGACAACTATTCATGGGTCCTAAGACTAAGTCTGATGACAAATTTACACAATGGAGAGGAACATTAACAAAGCTGCAATCTACTCCCTGAATAAGAACTCATTAGAAGAAGACTTCTCAGCAAAAGACAAAGTACCTGATAATAAAAGACTCTGAGAAGCTTCTGTGTCCCTTAAAATTTTAATAGGAATAGGATTGGCTGAATCACCCAAGAGTGATATAGAACCCTTCGACATGAATGGTTCATAATTCTCCATAGTAAAATCAGACTGGGGTTTATTAGACCCAACACATGTATTGCTTTTAATACATGACCGTGACCTTGACCTCTTAGAAATAAGAGCATTTGGAATAGGTCTGTCTTGATTCTGATGCTTATTTTTTAATTTGTAGCAATCAGAAATAACTTGTCCTTTCTTCTTGCAATAGGTACATATAGGAAAAGACAAGGATTTTTGATCAAGCTTATCAGAAGCTTGATTTCTAAAAATTGTGCCAGATTGAAATTTAGAAGGGCTTGTATTAAGCTGAAATAGTTTTTTACCAGAAGACTGCTGAGTGGAAGATTTGCCTACAAAAGGAACTTTATGAGCTAAGAAATACTCATCAGCAGTACTAGCAGCATTTTCCAAGGTTTCGACCTTATGCTCATCAAGATAAGTCTTAATGTCACTATGGACACAGTTCTTGAACTCTTCAAGTAATACAAGTTGTTTGAGACTTTCATAATCTTGATCAACTTTCTTGGCTAACAACCATCTATCAAAAACTGCTCTTTTTCTCTTGCAAATTCAACACGAGTTTGTCCAGTTTCTTTTTTATAGTTCCTGAATTTTTGCCGATAACCCTTTAAGATGCATTCCTTAACCAGATCATAGTTAGCACTTTGCTGTAGTGGTTCGTTGGTCTAGGGGTATGATTCTTGCTTGGGTTGTGAGAGGTCCCAGGTTCAAATCCTGGACGAACCCCCAATTTTCTGTTACAAGTCTAGGCTCTTAAAATAAGTAACAGAAAAGAGTGAAGACAACAAGCTTTGTAAAATTTAACAAATAATTTATTTCCCTAGAATACTAAGTGAAAAATGAGAAAAAGAACTTACAGTTTTATGAATCAAATCCAAAAATAATCCAAGAATTAAAAAATAGAAATCCTATTATTAAAAAGTCCTGAATGAGTCTGAGTTCGAATCCTGATGAAATATTATTCCGGTTTTGAATTCCGTATAAATTTCAGTGAATGTCTTTGTCCAAGAATTTTATAAGAGCACTTATGTATTTCCAGAGAAAAGAATCACTTGAAATTAAATAAAATAAAATTTCAACTGAATCTGGTCACAACATAATGTAACTTGACATCTCACGTGTTTTAAGCCCTTCTGAACAATCTCTATAAAGACAACAGTTATGCACAAGTTTAAGATGCAAAACAACAGATTCCCAGATGAGGGACAACCTTCTACAGAAATTAGAAGTTTGTAATAATAGACACATGCTTGATGTCACATAGCCCAGGTATGAGCTTGATTCCACTTAATGAATCTTACTCTGAGAAAGAAAAAAAAAATAAAGAAAGGTTGTTTACCAAAACTATCACTGGTTCTGAATCAAGGTCAGAAACTAGATACAGTGTTTCAGTTATTAGGTGTTTATCAATAACATTCAGGTCAAACAGAACTGAACTGAATTTCTGGACAATGTCAAATCCAGTAAATAATGTTGCATTACAATAGCATGTAATGGAATAAAAAAAAAATAAAACTAACAAACAAATAAATTAAATATACATAACAAGTTGTTTTGGACAGTGACATTTTGGAGAAGTGAATTACTGTGAGAGTACCAGTAAATACTCTTTGTGTGCAGACTTCTGTCATTTACTTGTATTTCTAGAAGCTTTTTTCATGGCATATCTTTTATTTATACTGCATCAGTTGCATTTGAAGCTGTCACCTACAAACATGCCCATTCTTCTGACCCAAAAAAAGCATTAACCGACTTAGCTCGTTAACCTTTCTTTTCCCTTAAATCATATTCTGTTGATAATATTTCTTCCATTAGCTCAAGATTTAAGTTACATACAATTAATTATCTTGTAGAGTCAGTCTGTGTGTGGTGTAATATTCAGAGGCACAAGTTTTCTGGATTTTGCAGGATTTCTGGATTTTGAATGTATCACAGGGTTTCCAGAATTTCAGATTAATTCTTGTATTAGTTTGACAAAGTCCATAATTTGTTTACAGCATGCTTTGTTTCCTATAGACATAATTATTATGATTGCAGTATTTGTAAACTTCCTTTCGAAAAATTACTTGCAGTTTTCACTAGTGGACTGAGGTGTAAATAACTTGTCATGTGTAATGGCATATTTGAGATATCACTTGTTAACAAAAAGAAATTTCTGATTGCATTTAAGAAAATAATTTTAAAAAATGAGTTTGTTAGATCGCAGTGCAGACATCGAATCACTGAAGAAGGGAGTAAGAACCAAGTTTAAGTGGGAATGTCTGCACAAAAAGGATCAAAATTTGGGTTGTCAGGAAAAAAGGAATTGTACAGCCATTCAAGGTCAGATAATTTAGAAATAAGAGACCTTTGAGATATTGGTTGTAAATTTTGTTATTGGATAGATCATATGTAGGATGTGAACATGTTTTGGCAGTCTTTCCATAAAATTAAAGTAATTTTAATAAATAATAACATTACAACTTATCAAAATGAATTAGTTTGTGCCCATGAAAGTCATGAGCGTAGAAGTATTTACACAATATTTACACATTTAGTAATAAAGTTCTCACTCATTAGGGGAGAAGAGCATATTAGTTAGGTGCGCTCTGTCAATCCATTGGTTACTTTGTCTGTCATACTTACCTTGCAAGCAGGATATCAAAAACTATTGAGCCAAACCAGACCAGATTGGATATTTTGATACCTTGAATGGGTCCCAAGACCTGGTGCTGAATGTGACTTTATTGTCATGGTGGGGAGGGAAGCAGAAAAAAATCTCTTTTTGCTTTCAAAGGTAAATCTGTTTTAGTTTGTGTTTCTATTATTAGTTTTTGGAGAAATAGATTTTGTTGCATAATTTTTACAATCATCTCACTCACAGGTCCAGTGGAACTTGTTCACAGTGTTCACATTAGGTCCTAGCACAGAACAAGACAAGGGACTTAATCAGTGCATCTTCCTTGGATGTCCAGAAGTGGAGGACAACTTCCGGAAAAACTTGACTCCACAAGATGAATCTGAAGGTGAGTGAATACATTCAGGTATTATGACAAATAGAGGAGATGATAGATTATTTTATCAGATATTTTTGCTACCTGTTGCCATTAATCCCTTTCCATCATTTCACATGTCTGGCCATCATGAATGATGTTTCCACTCAATAAATTTTGAATGACTTAAAGGAAATGAAGCCAAATTTAATATTTTTTTATTTTATAATTTGACAGAGGGCAAGATCAATTTTTGCCATTTAAATAAAAAAATTTCAGCAGTTGCACAATGTGTATACAATCTTGTAAAAGACTTGAATTTATGAGCTTGCCTTAAAACCTTGAATTTTAGAAACTTTTTTTTTAAACACAAAACATTGAAATGGAATGAAATACATCACTTGTTAAATTCAGAATTTTATTTATGCATTTTCCAGAAATAATAAATAATTAGAATGGGACAAAATTGTATGGGTGACACCAGCATTTACCAGATGAAGTAGTGTCCCTTTTACTGTAATGGCATATCAATCATCTGCAAATGGATGACTAATTCAGTAGGTAATGGAACCCGACTGGGAAAGAACTGTGTTCACAACTCAAAATGGGAGCATGACCCATTTTACAGTTAGGAGAATGAAATACCAGCTTTCCCGATTAATACAGTTGGCCCGGTAGCAAGTATTTTAGCGAAATTGAAACTATATGTATACGAGTAGTTTTACAAATGCTTTTGAGATAAACTGGGGCCCTAACTGGAATTTTGCTCTGCGCATGCACCACCAACACTGATTTGAATTACTGTTCAGCATTGCATCTTGAAAATATCTTCACCACCAAGGAAAAAGAAATGTATTGCACAAAAGGAAAAGTTTAGTTTGGAATATACAAAAACTTGGCCGTGCATTCAGCCATCAAACACCGATATACATCATGCTTTTTGCACACAGTGTGCCACAAATTTTAGCATTGGGAATGGTGGCAGAGACGATGTGAGGAAGCACATTGTTAGCAAAAAGCACATAGAGGTTGGGAAAATTAAGAACTCGCAGCAGATTTCAGCTCTGGAATATTTTAAGCCATCGACAGAAGACCTGCAAGCTACCAACGCTGAAGCATTGTTTGTGAGTTTTTTTGTTGAACACAATCTACCTTTATCAGCTGGAGACCATGCTAAACATTTGTTCTGACAAATATTCCTGGACTTCAAGATCGCTTCACGAATTCATGTCAGAATTCACTAATTTTTATCCATGTTTTCACCAATTGCGAGCCTGCTGACAGACATGCATGGGAGTCAGGCTTGCATATGGGTCATGTACTTGTAAGGATCACATTCGACATATACCCTTCCTGCTCAGAAAGTAAAATCTCTACCCAGGAATTGCTTGCCTCCTGGGTCTTCTCAGTGCAGCCATTAACTTTTTCGACCTTGCTGCTGGTTAACAAAACTCTCACAGGTAAATCACCCAGAGGTAGCTGAGAGTTTACCTACTAGACTCAATGGTCAAACTTTGCGCCTATCTGATATTCCATCTCAGCAAATGGGAGGACCTATTATTCTTGATGGCAGGGATCTTGCTAAAGGATTAACCATTGCAAATCACAATCTGCACAAATACCAGCATGACTAGATCCAATGTGCACATCCTGCCCTCATCTCAAATGGTAGTGGGTTTGGCCTTTATGAGTGCTACAGACATAACATATCAGTGTCATGGTAATGACTGTCAAAATGAATACTAGAGCTGGGTACCACAAAAGATTTGTACCATGGTATTTATGAATGTACCAGATTGTACTGTAATCATGTTAGGGACCAACAGTTTAATGTCATGGGGCAGTGGCCTTTGACTTTTTTTTTAAAATTCCATTTGTGAATAGCTGAAAAAAATATTTTGATTTATGGCAAAATAACCCAATATTATATTCATCATATTATGTTAAAAAAAATAATTACTTCTCAGCTCTACAGAAAATGGCAGCCGGCCCCCCCCCCCCCCACCTGCTCACCCCAAATTAAATTGTCAATGCTTTATAGTAGATGAATTTGCTTTGAGTATCTTAATTGTTGTTTAGGTTGTAGTTTAAAAACTTTTGGTAAAGTGGGATGATTAAACTTACACTGTAGCTGAAACCTTGTTAAAGACACAATGCTTACAGTAGAGAGCATCTTCATAAAAATAGGAAGTATTGACACTGAAATTAACTTGCTGCACTATTGATATAATAGGCAGGGAAACACTGAGTGCCATGCCGACACCTGGGTAAGATATTTGTCAGATAGAGCCAGTAAACATAACACACATTTGCTCAACAGATGAGAAAATATTTAATGGACCTAAGAATTGATGTAAAATTCAAACAGAAAACATGCAAGTCTTTAGATGAGTTGCAGTCTTACAAAAGAATACAGGTAGTTAACACGTTGACATACGCTAGTCAGTAATTTGAAATATTTAATGTTTTTGGATGTGCAGTTTAATTTTAAAGTTTTAAAAAGTTTGATTTGGCCTGAATATATTTCACAACATGTCATTTGGCTACCTTGTTCGAATATGTGACATGTGTCAAACACATGGTTAAAGGATTATAAATGTAATTATTTTTTTAACATTAAAAATTAATTTGTGGCAAATACAACTATTTAGTATTAAAAAAAACTTTCATTATTTTGTAATAAAAAATGAAACTTGCTGTTAATAACAATACATTCGTAACAAGACTGCTTGGGAATTTCTTTACTGACAGAAGCTATCCATGTTCCAGTACAGTGAAAGAGTACCACAGGAAAATATTGCTGTAGTAAACTGGTATAATTGTAATAGCCTGCACCTTCAGCGAATCTTGTAATTTTTGATAATGCAGGAGATGCTCTCTGAAAAGGGTGCTCTTATTCTTCGAAACAACTTGAATGTTTTCAGCTTGGGATCCTATTAATAAATCCATATTGATGTTTGCCACATCCACAGTTAAATTCTAACATTGATATTAGCATAGTTTGCATAAATAAGGCCTTTCCACATCTCAGTTTCCAACAGAATATACATAGCCATGACATCTGTCACATCCCTGATAATTCACTAGTGAAATATTTTTGTCAAGCCACATGCTTCTTTGAGACAAATTACTGTCAGCAAGAGTATCAAACTTCTTGAAACATAATTCCAATCTTCACTGGGATTTATCATTTTAAAAAATGCATACAATGGAACTTTGTTGAAAAGTGCAGTAATAAAAATTGGTATTCAAAATTCAAGTTAAGTGCTTTTTAGCTAGAGTTTTGTATTTCAGGTGGCATATTGAAGCCCAGGTTCTACAAACTGGCTCAGACAGATGTCAGTTCACAAGATGCTCCAAAGGTGGATGGCTTGGTAAGCATCACATTTATTATCTTTGAAAGTTACTACAATCTTTGCAAACATATTTTTTGTATATTAAATAGTATCTAAACAGATCCTTTGTATAGAGTAAATGGTAAACAAACAAATCCCTTGTAATGAGTAAATGATGCCCCAATAAATCCTTTGTAAAGAGTAAATTGTGTCCAAACACGTCCATTGTAAGAGTCCAAACAGATCCCTCATAAACAGTACAGTGTCCAAACAATCCATTTCAAAGAATAGTCTCCAAGCAAATCCCTTGTAAAGAGTAAATTGTGTCTAGAAGCATTAGTAACTTTATACATGTTTTTTTATTATAACCGTCGTCTTTAACAAACCATTGTCATGAATTCCTTCAACCTTAATTTTCACAACATATGGACCAATTGCTTCCAGATCAGCTGTACAAGCCTAAAACCATTTGGTTTTAAATTCTATTTTATTATTAAACGTCTTCCTGAGACCACATTGAGAATATAACTAGTTGGAATTTTATTCATTAGTGTATACATTCTTTTGAGTTCCCGTTTATTGGTGTGATTGTAGGCCTGTAGCTTCTTACTGGCCAGTTCGGAATGTTTGGATTACAACCAGCTCTATGATGCATGTATCACTCTGCTGATGGCAGGTCTGAGGTGTGATAAGACACAGGACAAGCTCTCCATTATGGTAATGTATCATCATGTAAATACAGGCCTTCAGTAGAAATGTATTATTTACACTGTATAAAGTAAATTGCTTATATTGAGGTACAGTCAGTTCAAAGTTACACGTATCACTCTATTGATGGCTGGCCTGAAGTATAACATACAGGACAAGCTCTCCATTGTTGTAATGTATCACGATGTATACATAGGCCTTGAACAGTATTATTACATTGTATACAGTAAATTGTATGTATCAAGCTTTAGATTGCTGTATGATGTATGTATTACTCAGTGTCAAATCTTATACATCTTGTTATGTTGATTTTCTATTAGATATGGCTAATTGTACATGACAACAAATCTCACAAATTTACATTTTATTAGCAAATATTGGTCAACAGCATCTTGTCTTTGAATTTTAACCATTTTAGAGGGATTTCCCTTTCCCACACCATTGCAAATGACTGGTTGTTTTAAGTGATCATGATGATAGTTAAATTTTACAGGATTCTTCTGTGGTCGAGTACAACTTCCTGATCACATGGAGGCTCCTAGCGTGCCTGCCTCCATCAGTGCAATACCTGAAATCCTTAGAAACTGGAGACCCCTCACACCTTGGGGATCCTCATTTGCTGCATACTTTGCGCTGGGCACCGCGGCTCGGAGAAAAAGTCTTCACTAGCTGGATCAAGGTAAAATGGTGATGACATCAACCCATCATGATGATATCAGCCAATGATGATAATGATAATAATGATAATTTTTAGAAAGCTTTATATAACTGATTGATTTGGTTGTTTCTTTCAATCTGTATGTATGATCTGAGAAACTTGCTTGCAAAATTGCTCAAAACTCAACATAATGAAATATGGCTTATATGGCTTATATTCATAGCTAAATAAATTGATTATATTTTCTGGCAATTACAGCAATTTGTTGTTGTTATTTTAAGTTCCACTCTGCCAGGCAGAACTTGTAATAAAGTCAGCTTAATCAGGTGGTTTTATGATGATATTCTGCCAGAGGAAATGTCACTTACTTTCAGACAGAATGTGATTCTTTAAAAACATACATGGTAATTTGAATAGGAATATTTGTTCTTTCCATTGCCCTTTTGATAATGAACCCCATTCGTTGGAATCCCTCTCTACCTGCAAACTGAATGGTCTGTTCTCAGAGTTGGTCAATACATGTGTATTGGCAGAAAAGTCAGTTTTGGGGCATTTTATTGTCAGTCGAAAATTGGTCAGTGAAAAGCCTGTTCTAGTGGTATGTGTTTCTGTGAGTCCTATCCCACTATATTATTATCGATACGAGTTTTCCATTTTATTTTTGTTCTCACCTATGTAGGATTGCTTGGTGAAACAAGGATTGACCACCCAGCAGGCTGAGACTTTGTTGTGCAGTGCTAACAGTGCTGTTAACAATATCCAGTTTGACACCAAGCTAGCTAAGTGTTTCTTACAACGACAGATTCGACAGGTACATAATCCTAATTTACTGTTGCTGCATGAATGCAAAACTTTAATGTCTGATTTTCTCACACTTGTTTTACAGAAGGTAAAACAAAATTTGAATATAAATTGTAACAGAATTCTTCCAGTTGTCAAAAATAAATTTTGTTCAAAATTTTGTTGCCATAAAATATAGTATCTGAGCATTACCTACTAAGTTTCTAAAAGTTTTGTTTAAATTATTTTTATGTGTGCCATTTTCAAAACAAAATAATTATTTTTATAACTTGTAGCAAATCTCAAATTGGAAGTGCATCATGTTTTGACTTCCATTTCCATATATCATTGATTTTATTTCAGGTAAAAACATTTTGGAAATCCCCCATGGCCTTTGATGCTAATATTAACCCTTCATTGCTTCCCTAACAAAGTAGGAATTACCATTTGATTAAAGTTCAACCTCCATTATAAAGTTTGATTAAGTTCACAAAGATAATAATTCTCTTTTAAGTTAAGTAACACTGATATTTTGAAATTTGGAATTTCAGTGTACACAATTTGGAAGATACTATAATCTTATAATAATTCCTCATCTTGTTCACATTGCTTTTGATATATTAGGATAATTTGTGAATAGATGTTTTCTAAACCAATAAATTGTTTACTTTTGCTTATTGCCATTTCAAAAAATTAAAATTTATGTTATCTTATATTTTTGGGGCAAATTTAATAGTATGTATTGTATGTGTACCTGAATATTTTAATGAAACTGATCTTCAAGATGAAGTTTGAGTTTAAGAAAATTGATGCCATTACAAATCATGGTATGTTAAAAGATGAGAATTACATGAAGATGATGACCATATTGGTTGTGTTAATGTGGTGAAGAGAAAAAAAATTGTAGTTTTCCACAGCAAGGTTATTCCATTATAAAGGACATACCCAGTTTGCAAAGCAAGTTCCAATTAGACCTACACTTCACAGACATTATTTCCCCTGATACCATTTACATAACTGGTAAACATCATTTTGGTTTGCCTTATAGTCATGTTACATAATTTCAAATGGAACAATAGCCCCCACCAGAAGTCAGATTGGATGTCTATGAAAAAAGTGATGATAAAATCTTTATGAAAATAGTGATTAAATTGGAGTACCAGAAGAAAACTGAAACTTACCATACAGTACGTTGAACTTAATTTACAAAATTAGTTGAAATATAAAATTCTGTTTCATCTCTTTTATGTCTTTCAGATTGAGAATTTGCCAATGAAATACCAAGATATCATCAGTCCAGCTCATCTTCCAGGAATTGCTTCAGTTCTCCTACTGGATGTCTTGATTGCTAAAGTGCATGTATCCCTGGATGATACATTTACAAAAGCTATGGTAACAATGATGCAATCTTTTCACTTATTCTTATGTGTAAGCTATAATTGTAAGTTTTATCTACATGCATCATCTTTATTTGATTGTACTGCTCATTTTATGTGTAAGCTACAAGTGCCAGAGCTGCTTACAGTATCCACTCCTTGTTCACCAGAGTGCTTACAATATCCTCTCCTTGATCATGAGTTTGCATTAGCAGAAAAGGTTTCTGTCATCGTATGCTCATGATCTTTGTCAGCTCAGTCTTTATAGAATTTCTTGCAGTATTTTCTAAACTTGTTTAAGGATCAATGGTCTTATTTAAGTTGCATGAACAGGTCAAGAAAAGTTAAAGCTTTTAAATTGTATTTTATGAAGTTCACATAACAGAAGTTTAGCTGACAATAAAGCTGTTTCTTTCCAGGCTGAGATAGACCCACACAAAACAATGGATGTGGCCCAGGATTTGATCCCTGCTTCACTTAGATTAGTGGAGGCATGCACTGTTTACCTTAGGTAAGACCCTCTCAAGACAGTAGTGTACCCCATTTTTGTTTTGTCTGCGAGGCATAAGAAAAATATTGCAATCACCATTCTAAAGGCATCATCGTTCTTGTTTGCATAGGTGACAACATTAGGTTTTTTTTGCATTGAGCTTACTTTTTCTGACAGTTATATTTACAGTCATAAAAGTTGATTATTCAGGGACTGCATTTGTTACAAGCAAAAAGATGTTATAGTGATCTACTTTTCACTCTCCTGTAACTTTGCTGGCTATATGGGTAGCTCGGTTCACTCCATAGAATAGATGAGGCTAGGCATAGAATATCTGTATGTTAATTTCACTTTCTATGGGATTGGGACATATTCAAAGCTCTGGTAACCTGGTTAGCTCGAGAGTAGATGACTCAATGCATTCTGTAATTGGTGGAGAAAGTACTTTTTGCAATAAATTATGTTTCTCTGATAATACTTACCCGATCACATTACTAAAATCCCTCCCACCCTTCCCCACAGTGTGAGCATCCTGTTAAGGGTTTCACTTAAGCTTAATCTAACATCACGGATTCCATTGTCCACCTAGCTGGAAAAAACAGGAGTTAACCTGTAAGAGTTGCTTCCCTTAAGGGAGGGCAGGATTTGGAGGTAGCAGTGACTCATCCTAATGTTTGTGTGATCAGGTATTATCAGAGAAACATTATTCATTAAAAACTATCTATCTTGAAGGAGGTAAAACTTGAGTATGACCACTCATTTAGCTACTTTCAAGAACACTGTAAGATAACCATCTGTCTACATTGGATTAAAATCTACTCAGCATGAGATAACTTGTGTAAACTTGATTAAGATAACTTTAATATTTTTTAGCCTTGATTTTGCATGCATCATTTACATTTTTTAAGGATTTATCTAATTGAGGCAGTTGTTGTTAATTAGATTATCTTTTGCTTGATTAAAACTGAGGTGGAGATTTTCTATCTTACTTAAGTAGCTGCTTGAACTTCAGGTAGGTTTAAACTGCATAAAGAGGTAAATTGCTTAAACTGCATAAACTGCATAAAGAGGTAAATTGCTTAGACTGCATAAAGAGGTACATTGCTTAAACTGCATAAAGAGGTACATTGCTTAAACTGCATAAAGAGGTACATTGCTTAAACTGCTTAAAGAGGTTAATTGTTTAAACTGCATAAACTGCATAAAGAGGTAAATTGCTTAAACTGCATAAAGAGGTACATTGCTTAAATTGCATAAAGAGGTACATTGCTTAAACTGCATAAAGAGGTACATTGCTTAAACTGCATAAAGAGGTACATTGCTTAAACTGCATAAAGAGGTACATTGCTTAAACTGCGTAAAGAGGTACATTGCTTAAACTGCTTAAAGAGGTTAATTGCTTAAACTGCATAAACTGCATAAAGAGGTAAATTGCTTAAACTGCATAAAGAGGTACATTGCTTAAACTGCATAAAGAGGTACATTGCTTAAACTGCATAAAGAGGTACATTGCTTAAACTGCATAAAGAGGTACATTGCTTAAACTGCATAAAGAGGTACATTGCTTAAACTGCTTAAAGAGGTTAATTGCTTAAACTGCATAATGAGGTAAATTGCTTAAACTGCATAAAGAGGTACATTGCTTAAACTGCATAAAGAGGTACATGGCTTAAACTTGTTAAAGAGGTTAATTGCTTAAACTGCATAATGAGGTAAATTGCATAAACTGCATAATGAGGTAAATGGCATAAACTGCATAAGGTAAACGGATTAAACAGCATAGTGAGGTAAACCATCCCACATGTTAGAACCAGGTATCAACTTGTCAGGAATCATATCAGTGATAGCCCAGCATACATGCCAACATTACGCTTTTGGCATAATCATTATACTTTTTTCCACCAAATTTTGTTTTCGACTAGGCTGTTTATGGATTATATGTTTTTGATCATCAAAATATTAAATAAAAGTAACACAATAAAAAGTTGTTTTAGTCCTTTTTATTATCATTTCTTTATTTTCACTCATAAAATTTGAGAATATTCGTAAAAAGTTGACTGCTGCATAAGAATAACGTTAAGATTACTTTCCTTATTTGCTATTTATAGCAACTTGTATATGACCCATTTCCAAGAAAACAGATGGGTTTCTTCCATTGTGAACTGTACCTTGCAGATTCATTGTATTGATGAGCTTGTTAGGTAGTGTTCAGGTCTATACTTGTAAGAAAATGGTGCCAAATGTTAAGTGAAATGCTTTATGGTGTGAGTTGTGGATGTTATATGGCAGAAATGTTAGGGCAGATGGATCTTTTCAAACTTCAAAACATGTCAGATAAAAAAAAAATATGACAAATCAACACTGCTTTACAGACTTTAGAGATTACACTTTTATGCCCAAATTACGCTTTTTTGCCACTTACAATAGTAATAATTATGCTTATACCTCTTGGGGGTTTGGCATGTAAGGCCCATATATAATTTACAGATAGGCAAGCTAGCTATAGAAGTCATATGTGGCAAGACCCTGCCAGTCTTTACATTTAACTCAAGAACCTTCAAATCCATTTATCAGATCCTGTATTCTGAGTCAACTAAATGTAATGGATGAAGAAGTCATCACACCACGACGACTGCAGGCATTCTCCACAGTGATGAGTATTGCATCCAGTTCAGCATCCAAGATTTCCTTCCTGGGAATCACTGTACTTAAGGCCTTGCCAGGACCCATTAAGAGCACAGTGGAGGCCTGGGGAACTAGTACCACTAATGGTTTCCCCACTCAAGGCAGTTGGGTAAATATAACTTTTCATTTTTGTTTCACCTGGATAGTATGGCCAAGACATAGGTATCACATTGCTGGGTAAATATCACACATCATTTCTGTCTAGCTTGCAAAGTATTGATCAGATGTATATATGGCTTCTCTAATCAAGCAGCTGAGATCTTGTCTTGCCAAGAAAATGTAGACGACTGCTGTATAACAACAGCCTCCCCAGACAGGGCAACAGTGTATTTTACATCTGTCATTTTGTCTCTCTTGCAAAGTAGGAATGAAACATAAATACCACTTCTCTGATGGCATTGTCTCCATCTGCAAAGTCAGCAGAGTCCTATAGTAATCATATATTCTGCCTATCAAGTCAGTGTATGTTTTCATCCACAGTTTTATTTTCACAACATAGCTTTACTGGGAATTATTTGATTTAACCAAATCTGATATGCAGCTTTATAATAATAAGACCTTGAAAGTTTTCAAATTCCAGCTTTTTCTATCATCAGTTATAACCCTTACCTTTGTTACCACTGTTTTACCTTCTTGGCGGGGGGGCCTGAGTGGCAGAGTGGTCTTAAGTGCTCTCCGTTACGGATCACTGCCATCTCACCTCTGTCTGCATGGGTTCAAGTCTCAGATTCGGCCAATGTGGATATGTGAGAAAGCTTGCCAGTAGCTTCTTGTGGGTCGATGGTTCTTTCCGGGGTTTTCCCGGGTTCTTCCTCCACCATTAATACTGGCCACCATGTATAGCCTATCATGTTCTGAAAAATGGTGTTAAGCCGTACATCAACAACAATCTTCCTAGGGATTGTTGGACCCCAACCAGATTTGGCATGCAGTACTACATTCATGGTTTTCGCAGGTCAGGAAAAGGATTGGGAATTTTCATTTATAATTTAAATACATTCCCAGTCACATTAATGTTAGGAAAATAAACTCTGCAACCTCTTGAATCCCGACTTCCAGAAAAGATGATATACCACATAGACAAAGGGAAGAAACTCTTATCCATTACCTCCTTATACCACTACAAGGAGGCTACGCATGAATCTGATGTTAGTTTTAAGTTTTCACTGGCACTAACAACATAGTAGTGCAAGACTTCCCCAAATCCTTGAATATTATTTTGATTTCAACCTATCCATCCAGAATGTTAGTATTTTGATTATAATTAATGTTGTAATCATATTTTTATCAGTTGTTTTGTGTATTGTTTTTTGCTGTTGTGGACTTCATTTATTCTTATCTTGTGTGACTGCTCTGGTGGCCTAGTAGTTAGAGTGTCCAAATTGGATGTGGAAGGTCGCAGGTTCAAACCCGGGCCAATTCATACCAAAGACTTACAGAAATGGTACTAACAGCTGCCTCACTGGGCACTCAGCATTACACACACTCTAATCTCGTGCTCCATCGTAGTGTCATTGATGCAGGTTGTTGGTTGTTTATTTGTGATCACAGCATATATCTTGTGAACAATTTCCAGATTGTTACTTTCCAAAATGTTTTTTGTTCTTGTCATTCAGATAGTAGCAGCAAAATGCATTGAGTGCAAGAAATTTAAAGCTAATGAATTACATGAAATGTGTCCTGCTTGCATGAAGTGTCATTGTCAACAACTAGAATTTTTTTCATTATGGTCAGAAGGCATCTGGTCCACTGTGTCACAATGTTCGGTCATCATGGTCAGAAGGCATCCGGTGCACTGTTACAGTGTTGGGTCCATATGGTCAGAAGGCATCTGGTCCACTGTGTTACATTGTTGGGTCATTATGCTCAGAAGACATCCAGTCCACTATGTTACAGTGTTGGGTCATTATGGTCAGAAGGCATCTGGTCCACTATGATTCAGTGGTGGGTCATTATGGTCAGAAGGCATCTGGTCCACAGTGTTGCAGATGTTTTGAATCTTCACCTGAAGGTGGCATACATTGCCAGCACAGTGGGGGAACTTCATGATGGTTCCCAACCCCTACACACTCTTTCTCTCCGCCCTTCCCTATCCCCTAAACAAAAGAATGTGATGCCAACTGTGATGATTAAATTTGGCTAATCAGAGGGAGAAAGGGTTTTGAATTTGCTTGACAATAAATGTAGAGTACAAAGAACAATTTAAATCATACTTCCACTAGTGCTGTGGTAAACAGGTCATGAAGGCCATCAGGAAAAAGAAAGATGTTACTGGTGATGATCATTGCACTGTATTAGTGACCCTTGCAACCTAATTAAGCCAATTCACACTGAATGGATAATTGGAGCTCACATGACAGTGACTGAAAGATATGACCTAATTATCAGTGTTTTTGAGAAAGTTGGACTTGAAATGTAGCAAGAAAGTATTTGTTCATCTGTCTACTTCATTTTCTATCAAGAATACATGTTCTCCATGACTTCATTACAGAGTTGTACCTCTTGATTATCTACCTGACTTTGGAGGACAAGCTGACCAAGTATTCTTGGTTTTAAACCAAATTTGGCACACTGCCTTGTACTAAGAAGTTGAATGAGTATTTCAAGCATTATTTTCTTATTATTATTATTTACAATAGTTTTCATCCTTGGTTGCCCTCATTTTGTTTTTCCAGCATAACCATTAGTAAAGGAATATTGAATTTGCACCATATTTATCAGGTGTATTTACACGGATGAGTTACATTTCCAACATTGCACCTCCTCATTTATAAGATTTTTATGTTCCAATATTGCCCATTGTCCTAATTTTGTTTTACAATACAGATTCCTCTGTTTTAGACCCTGCAGAGCAAATTATAGTGAGTGGGGTCATTTGTGATGCACACATTAATAATGTCTTTCCTGATGATTATATATACCAACACTTATTGGAAAATAAAAAAGACAAATGTGTGATCTCGCCTATCACTGTGAGCTGTGGCATTGTATCAATAGAATGAACTTTAAACCAATCTGAATATTCTATTTCAGCATAGAACCTTTTCGTAAGACTTAATTCCTGTGCAGAGAAATTTTACACAAAGCTGATTATTTTTTTTTCAGCATAGTTCCTTGCCATAAGACACTTGTAGAGAGAAATTTTGCATCAGTCTGAATATTTTCTTTCATTGTAGTTCCTTACCATGGGACATATTTCCAGTGGAGAGAAATTTTGCACAGTATGATTATTCTTTTTCAGCATAATTCTTTTCCATAAGACATAATTCCTGTGGAGAGAAATTTTGTACCAATCTGAATATTCTATTTCAGCGTAGTGCCTTTTCAACAGATATTATTCCTGTAGAGAGTTACATTGATGCTAGCCTGAAGACTCATATTGGAACCTTGTCAGGTATATGTTTGGATTCATATCTTCTGTTTCAGTAACTAATTACATTGAAGTTTTTCAGTACATGCTCGCAAGGGAATGCAGTTTTGTCATTTATAAACAGGTATCCTGTGTATTCAAGTAAAATCTCTGACAGTAAACATCTTTATTATATACTCTTATTTCTAGTTTAAGTTATCAGATCTTTTAGAATTGCTAAAGGGAATAACAAATAGTGAAATAAATACAATCATTTTGTTCTTTATTCAGCTTCATTCATAAATTTAGTCTTGATGCATGGGAATATTGGTAGAGTTGAATAGCATAATGAAGTAAAATGCTTTATATCTTAATATCATGATAGTCATCATTATCAACAGTGTACACTGCTTGACAATAATGTATACTGCTTGACAACAACATACACTGCTTGACAACAACATGTGTGCGGAATAATTGTTAAATTCTCTCATATATTAGGCCTGTGACTAAATTACAGTATATAAGAAGTTTATTTAGGAAAAAAGGGTTTATATATGGTGTCCTTTGTGAGTATATGTCCTTTATTGGCCAGATTGCAAACAGTTTTGTTCACACATTGTATGTCCCTTCATCTGTCATCAACACTTTGTTAGGGCTTGTGTTTAGATCATTTTCCGAGAAACTTTTACTTTCACAAGATGGTATTTAGATGTATTAATCTGTGATTCAAAAGAACCATATAATCTTAAGATTGGTGTATGCAGTCCAAAAATGTGAATTTACTGTATTTGTGGTTTGCCATCCAGTCTTTTGCCATTGGCAGTTTTCTTGTATTCCAGAGTGAGCTTATTCAGTTTTCAGTATCTGTGATAAATGTGAGGACTTTTGCAGAATGGAGTGTTAAACGTTTCCTTTTTTTTATCTTTTCTATACATGGCAAGACATAGCTATCTTTTTTGTGGCATAGGAAATAATAAAATCATCAGCATAATCATGGTTCAGCATAACAGTATTGTCCAGTCTCATCAGCTTAACTAGAAAGCTGCTTCATCACAAAACCTATTCAAGACATAGAGTTTTGCAAAACTTATTTTAATTATAACTCACTAAACATTGTACTTGCCAGGAAATGCATCTTGTTTGATGGTCAACCCTCTATGTTTCTTTTCATCTGTCTAATGAAGTATCATTGTACTTTTGAGGAAATTTGTTTTAATTTGATTGTCAACCCTCAGTGTCTTTTCACCTGTTTAAATCACCCATAGAGGATGTTGTGCAAGTGCTCACCTTAAAGTAAACTTGTGAAATGAGTTGAGTCAGAGCTATATTTGTGAGTCTTTTATTCTACAAGATTAAAAACAAACATTTGTCCAAGAAAACCACAAGATGATATTGTGAAATGACTTTTAAAACTTAACACCTTCATCTGACATCACATCACTTGTGACACCCTGATATGTTGTTATACATACATAACATTGAGGAAAATTAGTGTGAGTTTATGAGTATAAATTAGATAGTACTTATATGATTAAGCATTATTTAGCATTGCATTGTAATAACACAACTTTGGAAATACTATTTACCAGATATCTAAGTACAGACACACTAAGCTGAAATGGGAGCTGTAGTTGCTCCGTTAGTGGAGCATCGGATTCATAATTCAAGGGTTGCGGGTTAAAGACGCATCCATGTCAGCTGCCTCTGTGTGTCCTTGGGAAAGGCACTTAGCTTTGCATGATATAGCTAGTAATGTGTTAAAAGTGCTGTGAAAACCAGCAAAATAAAAAGAAAGCAAAATTATAGTTCTGAAAATGATTATATTTGTATTTTGACTTAAGCAACTAACAGTACTTTTATGTCACTGAAGTTAGGAAATATTGAAAATTCACTGTAATTCATCCAGACATAAATATGATTGATAATAAACCTGACAATATTGTAATTTCTTTTCCAGCTCATGGCCTGTTTACAATCCAGACTTCCATGAAGCAACTGCTAAAGTCTCTGTGTAAATTTGTGTCAGACCTTGTCACGTAAGTGTTTATTGTATTATGTAATGTTTAGACTTCCTGAAGTGAAGGTAAATCAGGTACTTGTGCCACTTTTGCAAGCTGCAGTAGCATCATGATTTAGTCTGTTCATCAGTCCATGCTTTTATTAGTTTGACCATCCTTCCATCCAAATAAGCTTGTTACCAGAATTGTGCAAAAATCACTCAGTGTATAGGAATAAAATTGGATTGGCAAATTATGCCAATTTTTATTGTCTCCTGATGAATGTCACAAGACTTTAAAGTACATTCTGTTATGTAAGGTTAAAAGTTTATATTACAGTTTCATCTCCTGTTTGCAAACATGAACTGTAATTATTAGTAGTAGATAGATTAACTAGGATGCATTGAGTACCTTATTTCTGCAGGTCTTAAAATCAACAAATCCAACTGTATGTTGATATTTTGGTCTCACTTGTCGTAGAAAACAGGAGCTGTTTCATTTCACCATCCATCTGTCTGTCCATCCTACTTTGATTTCCACACAATAACTCCCTTAATTATGGGTTGCAGCCAAATTTTTCATTTAAATTTCAACTAGATTTGGTATGCAGCTGGATATTGATAAGAACCTGGCCAAGTCAGATTGTAATCTGTGTCATTGTTTAGAAGTGTATTAGAGTCTCAGACTGTCAGTTCCACTGACTTTCTTTTCCTTGGTTACTGTTGGATTTCAAACAAATTGTGGTTACTATTGGATTTCAGCCTTGGTTACTATTGGATTTCAAACAAATTTTGTTTCCTGCTTGATAATGATGAGATCTTGGCAGAAAATGGCCACCAACAAACGATACATGTTCAGGATGAAAGGGAAAATAAGCCTTTTAAAGAGTGTTAAGAGTGAGGACAGAAGAATTGAAAGGAATATTCAGCTTCTAGGGGTAAAAAAAAAGGAAAGAAGGGCAACAATTACGTTTGTTAGACATCACATGTTGATTTGAGTATGTCTTAAGACAGGAGATATGATTGCCCTCATCATGTGAAATTGAAAACAAAAATCCAAGAATTGTGTTAAGTGGAGAGATAAGAAGCCATAGAGCTCCATAGGGTTTGGAACTGAAGTTTATGCAACTGCACTGGAGGTAATTAAGGTCTCTGTGTACTTTACAAACTTTTAGTTCAACATGTTTATCATCGCTGCATCAGATTGGAAAATAATTTCTGAACTTTTTAAATATTTGGATTTTCTAACTTTTGAATAGCAGTACATGATATTTTGTTACACATTAATGAAAACTGGTCAGACTATTGAAATAAGTCAACTGCCTTATGGAGAAGGTCTTGTTAGGGTTGGCAGGTCTGCCTAGTTATGTTGTTGCAATCATTAGTTAATTGTCAAACCCGTCCATTCATGTTTCTGCACAGTAACTACCTCAGTTATAATTGAATTCAACCAGTTTTTGTATGCAGCTTTATTTTCATATGATCTTTGATGAGCTCAGTTGTCTGCATTCTACATTGCAGTGTCATAGCCCTTGTTTGTCAGACTCACCAACAACACAGTAATTAATTATTATAGTATTTCAACCAAATCTTATTGGTAGCTTGATATTGAAAAGTCCTTGCCTGCTTTATAAATGTACTATATTGTTTACTATATTACCATTGTCACCTAGCACTCTCAAACAATAATCAACTCTCCCACTTCCAACAAAAAGCAAGAGATATTATTTCCTAGAATTTGTTTCTTAGAATTTGTATTCTTCATGCAGTTTGGTATACTGTGAATGCATTTATTTTCGCAAGTGGTAATTTTGCGAAATTTGAAAACTTAGATTTTTTTGGTACATTAATTTGCATATTGGGAAAGGGCCATGTTGTCTTCATACATGGAATATTGTTCATTGGGTCTTTAAATTTGTGGTTTGTAACAACAATAAAATCCATGAAGGATGTCATCCCAGGAAAAATAGTCAGTTTGCAGTAAGTTATGAATGCAGGTCAGAGTATTCAGAGAACTTCTTTACTAGAGAAAATGGCACATGATTATTATGGTACCTGGTTACAAAACATTTTTTGCTGCATAAGCTAACAGTTTGTTACATTCATACGAAAATTAACATGTTGTTAAGGACTAATGTTGTTAGCTGTACAAAGTGCTTTTAACTTTTTGGGTACCACCATTAAAACAAAAAGAATTGTACAGAGAAAAGATTCATATCCATTTCTACGGAAAAAAGCATATTCACCCTCCCTTCCTCAGTGTATTTAATTGGAATGACCTAAATTTTACAACTGTTAGTAGAGTGTGACTTGATGGTATCACATTCTTATGATAAGCACATATTTCTGAGTAATTTTTTTGTTGTTTTAGGTGGTGTCCTGACACAGACTGCAGTAAGGAGATGGTGCGAGTCATGTTTCCCATGCTACTGGATGTCTCCACAGAATACTTGACTGAAACTGTGAGTTACCTCTCCCAAATTACCACATACTTTTTACATTACCAAAATCAGTTAATTTTAAATTACCCTTTAAGTATAACAAAGTCTTCTGTTGAAGTACACATTCTGTAAACACACTCAAGTGACAAAGAGTAATTATCGCATTATAATTCCAGTTTTTATGAATTGACTGCATTTTCTACATTTTGATTGGATGTATATGGTCACATGATACTGATCTGGAATTTTTTACACATCGATAAATTCTGTGGACTACTTTTGGTTCCCTGTTTCTAGATCATTTGATGTGAAGTTTTATATATATCAATGCCATACACCCTAATAATAACAACAACAAACTCCCACCCACCCACTCCTGTGATTTCCAATCAAAAAGGACAAGCCATAGATTAAAATCAACCATTAGAAGTTAAAACAATGTAATTGCATAGACCTTCCTGCACTCCAGTACTCACCCCTTTTGCCAAAGAAGGCATATGGCAGGCTTTAGAAGCCAATCTTCGGAAATTATTGCATTTCACCTCGACAGCATGTTACAGCAGCGGTTATTAAAGGTCAGGGTCATATGTCAGCCAAGGGATCTCACTAAAAATGGACATGATTTTGGTTATGAAAGATTGAAATGTGTAGAAAGTAACAACGACATTGCTATAAAAACATGTGCCATATACACAAGCGTAATTTTCGAATTAAAAAAAGGAATGTCCCTGGCTTAACCGCAACAACCATTTTTTTATATATCAAAATAATGATCATAACAATATATCACTGGCATGACCCACTATGACATTCTACCCCGTATCACTGTATAAAGAATCGATGAATCTTGGCTAGCGAAGATAGGGCTATGTATTCTGTCACAGTTAAGAGGCTAATGAAAGATAACTTCGATGTACATAAAAGTGAATGTTTTGTTGATTAAATCTGCTGATCTAATGTTAGAAAGGAAGTAAATTGGAATTATAAGGATTAAATGATCATGGTTGGGTATTTATTGATGTGTAAATTTTATCTAATCACTCATCAGTGAAAACTACTGTAGGATTAAATGATCATGGTTGGGTATTTATTGATGTGTAAATTTTACCTAATCACTTACAAAGTTTACATAAAGTCTTTCAGACTTTATTAACTTTAATAGCATCATTTAATCCTGTAGTAGTTTTCACTGATGACTACATACTATTATAAACTGTAAAAGCTCAATCATTTGGGGAATAAGAGATGTGACTTCTGAAGATGAGTGGTTGTTCGAAGGAGGCTCCTTTCTTTATTTTGGCTCACAGGAATTTGAAAAACTGGCTTTCTAGAATAGTTGACTGTTTAAAACAATGACCTAAAAGCAGATTCATCAGTACTACAATCTCAAGGCCAGATCACGATATTCTTCTGTTAATGGTCTTTGAAAAGACAACAGGATACCAGTCTGGAGAAAACAGTACCAATTTACAGTTATTGCTTTCGTAGAACTTAATAGTTGTATTATGATATTAAACTCAGAATTAGTCAAAGAGAGATTGTCTCCCTGTTTAATGTTTTTTAATTAGAGTTTACTGGTGCTTTTTAACTTTTGGTGATAAAATTGTCTACTAACAGATGTCACTTTGTAGGGCAGAGCTTGTATTGTGTCAGACCCCTTATTTAGGTTTCCATTGGTTTGTTTCCAGGTTTCATAATATTTCTACAAGACTGTAGTAATGCCTTGTTTTAGAATGGTGTTTCCATGATGTAAGAAAGACATCAGATTTCATCTCAAGACATGGTTAATAAAGCACATTAAAAATAATGTTACATTTCCTAGTTGCATTCATGTCTCTCACACAATGATATGGCCACCTCTCAGGTAAAGGGATGTAACTCTTTCCATCTCATACCTGTTGTCCTTACTCATGATTAGGTAATATTTTTGAAGATGAAGCCAGTTTTGAGAGTAAAGTAAGTTTGTTCAGTAATACATACCCAATCACAAACACACACACACTCTCTCTCTCTCTCTCTCTCTCTCTCTCTCTCTCTCTCTCTCTCTCTCTACCAGGGGAGACCATTTAGACAAGCAAATGACTTTATAGCACTTTTTGTTCTTAAAACAAACTAAAAAACACCACTTAATTATTACAGTGTGATTATGTTCGAAGAAAATATTTCATTCCTAAAATTGGTATCTTGTAGGTATCTATGTCCTTGGAGAAGTTCCTTGGACCATCCGATGGAGAGGATTTCCTTGAGAAGATGTATATACATGTTCTAACTGTCTGCCACAGTCTGGTTGTTGACTTCTCTGACACAGAAAGGTAAGTTCTGATGCCCCCAGTATTTGCAGCAGGGGCATATTTTGGGGGTTTGTTAAGGTTTGGTGTGTTTAGTGCTATGTTTTTGCACATAGCACCCAGTATATCTGGTGGAGGAAGAACTCTGGAAGAACTACCGACCCACAGGAAGCTACTGGCAAGTGTTCTCACATACCTACATTTGCCAAGCCTGAGACTTGAATCCATGTGGACAGAGGTGAGATGGTAGTGATCTGTAAAGTCAAGTGAATTAAGCCACATGGCTAACCATGGCCCCATATTTTTTGGTCCTGTGGTCTTGTACAACCTTTGCTGAGAAGCACATTGGTATGATTGTGTGAAGCTCCACCACATAGACATGAAATTTTACAAGCATATTTGTATTTTGTATTCATATGTTATTGAATCTATAAATTTGTGAGCCATTATAACAATCTTTACATTTTAATCTTTTGGCCATTGATGAATTGTCATCTTTTTTTCATGACTTAGGAAGTCATCTTTTCTCTTGAATAAACCTTAAGTACAATTAAGTGTAAATCACTTGAGGAGATAAATGTAATTTGGTTGTCATATTGGTATGTATTTGTGGATGGCGTAATTCGATTTTTATTTTCATTAAATTTTTATGAAATTTAACATTTTGGTCTGCGTTGGGAGAACACATTTTAGAAATGCAAGTCTAGTTTAAAGGATGGATGTCATCTTTTCCCATAACTTAGGAATATAAACCTGCATAGGTCTTTTTATCAGGACTCTTTGCAGACTTGGAATATTGAAAGCATGTATTTCAATGTAATATCAAAAATAAGTAGGAACCATATGCTTATTTCCTATGTGCATACATATGTGGTTCATATTATTGATGTTAGGAATATTTAATTGCACACTGAATGTTATGTCACTTCCTTTATACTGCTAGACATGGATATGTGAATATTAGTATTGATGTTAGGAATATTTAATTGCACACTGGATGTTATGTCACATCTTTTACATTACTAAACCCGAATACTTAATACATCAGGATTTGATTTAATGTGGTGTTTGTTGAGAAACATACTTTTTTTTAACTTTTGATCTAAATCCTGATTCAGGGCTGAGGGAAATGGTTCCATTGGCTTGGAAGACTCGATATGTCTTTGTTCTTTTCATTGGCCTTGAAGACTGTATACATTTATTTATTCTTACTTGTCATTGGCCTTGAAGGCTGAGTACATGTCTTTGTTCTTGCTTGTCATTGACCTGGAAGACAACACTTGACAGTCTTCTTGACACATGACACATGACAGTCTTCTTGATTATCATTGGCCTGGAAGATACAGTTCATGTCTTTGTTCATGTCATTGGCCCAGAAGGTTCAGTACATGACTTTGTTCTTACTTGTCATTGGCCTAGAGGACTTGGTACGTGCCTTTGTTTTTGCTTGTCACTGGCTTGGAAGACACAGTACATGACTTTGTTCATGTCATTGGCTTGGAGACTCAGTACATGTCTTTGTTCCTGCTTGTCATTGACCTGGATGACTCGGTACATGACTTTGTTCTTGCTTGTCATTGGCCTAGAGGACTAGCTATGTGTCTTTGTTTTTGCTTGTCACTGGCTTGGAAGACTTAGTACATGACTTTGTTTTTGCTTGTCACTGTCTTGGAAGACACAGTACATGACTTTGTTTTTGCTTGTCACTGGCTTGGAAGACACAGTACATGACTTTGTTCTTGCTTGTCATGGCTTGGAAGACACAGTACATGACTTTGTTCTTGCTTGTCATTGGCTTGGAAGACACAGTACATGACTTTGTTCTTGCTTGTCATTGGCTCGGAAGACACTGTACATGACTTTGTTCTTGCTTGTCACTGGCTTAGAAGACACAGTACATGACTTTGTTTTTGCTTGTCATTGGCCTCAAGGACTTGGTACATACCTTTATTCTTTATTGTTATTGACCTAGAAGACTCAATATGTCATGTTTTGTCAGTGGCCTGGAAGACACATTACATGTCTTTGTTCTTGCTTGTTATTGGTCTGGAGGACCCAATACATGATTTTGCTCTTCTTGTCATTGTCCTGGAAGACACAGTACATATTTTTGTTCTTGCTTGTCTTTGGTCAGGAAGACTTAGTACATGCCTTTATTCTTTATTGTTATTGACCTAGAAGACTCGATATGTTGTGTTCTTGTAAATGGCCTGGAAGACACAGTACATGTCTTTGTTTATATCATTGGCCTGGAAGACTCAGTACATGTCATTGTTCTTGCAAGTCATTGGCCTGGAAGACTCAGTATATATCATTGTTCTTGCTTGTCATTGGCCTGGAAGACTCAGTACATGACTTTGTTCTTGCTTGTTATTGGTCTGGATGACTCAATACATGACTTTGTTGTTCTTGTCATTGGCCTGGAAGACACAGTACATAATTTTGTTCTTGCTTGTCTTTGGTCAGGAAGACATGCCTTTATTCTTTATTGTTATTGACCTAGAAGACTCAATATGTTGTGTTCTTGTCAATGGCCTGGAAGACACAGTACATGTCTTTGTTTATATCATTGACCTGGAAGACTCATTACATGTCTTTGTTATTGCTTATCATTGACCTGGAGGACTCGGTACATGTTATTGTTCTTGCTTGTCATTGGCCTGGAAGACTCAGTACATGTCATTGTTCTTGCTTGTCCCTGGCCAGGAAGACTTAGTACATGCCTTCATTCTTTATTGTTATTGATCCAGAAGACTCAGTATATGTCTTGTTCTTGTCAGTGGCCTGGAAGACTCAGTACATGTCATTGTTCTTTATTGTTATTGATCTAGAAGACTCAGTATATGTCTTGTTCTTGTCAGTGGCCTGGAAGACTCAGTATATGTCTTGTTCTTGTCAGTGGCCTGGAAGACTCAGTACATGTCATTGTTCGTTATTGTTATTGATCTAGAAGACTCAGTATATGTGTTGTTCTTGTCAGTGGCCTGGAAGACTCAGTACATGTCATTGTTCTTTATTGTTATTGATCTAGAAGACTCAGTATATGTCTTGTTCTTGTCAGTGGCCTGGAAGACTCAGTATATGTCTTGTTCTTGACAGTGGCCTGGAAGAGAAGATCCTTCTTGACTGCCTTCAGTTCATGGAGAGTCATATAGAAAAATCTGCAGCCAGAAAGGCCTTTGAAAAGTTCTACACTGAGACAGAGGGTGAGTAACAAGGATAACATCAAAATTTGTTGATAGGAATTAGAACTTACTGGATGATATGTCAGAGTAAATAAGAGGACAAGCTTTAAAAGTCTCATTTCAGTTCAATTTATCGGGCTATCAGCTGGTTGAGATACTGCAGAATTGAGTTCTAAAAGTTCTACATTGAGACAAATGATACAACAAAATAATGGCAATTCCATTCAATTAGAAAACTTAATATATTTCCTGAATACTGTATGTTGTGATGTATAACATACACATTTTAGATCAGTTTTTCATATTTTCAGAAAGATGTGCATGTTTTGTGCTTTGTAAAAAAAAGGGAGGGGGAGATTCAGTGTTGATGAAATGAGAAGATCATGGCACTAAAGATGCCTACATACATTACATACACTTGTAAGATGTTGTCAAGTGCTGTTATTAAATAAGTCAGTTATTCACCTCCTGCTGGTTGTTCGTAATACATTAGCACATGTTAAACACAACAAAATACAGTATACAGCCAACAACCTTCAAAATATGTGTGAAAGCTTTAAGATGCTATGAATCTACTGTATATGCCCATCTGAACTTTGTAGAAATTAACAAACTGTCACACATTTCTTGTTTTGTTTAACTGTTTAGGCCCATATGAATGGGTTAGTAATTTCTAAACTATCACATTTCTTGTAGTCTTGAACTGTAGTACCTGTCTGAATGGTTTAGAAGTTTCCAAACTGTAGTACATTTCTTGTAGTCTTGGACTGTTGTTAGATAAGCCCTTGAGCTCACTAAGTTCTGATAGAATGCATATTAAATGTTGATCCGAATGGTGGTCTTCTCAATGTTTACTATATGCACATATATGATAAACAACATGGAAGATTACATTAATCGTTATGTAACACTAACCCATACATTGCATTGTATGTGTACTTCTAGTAGTTATAATATCATTAAAAAATACACATTTGTTGAAGTTTGTTTAATGGGTTTATAAAAGAAGCTTAAGTTGATGCTCAAAACTAGTCTATATAGAGCAATGCTTTATGCAAATTAAAGATATTTTTTTCATATATTTTTTTTCCAGACCTGAACAAGGTATTACTGTCCTCAGCCAAAGAAAACCTGACACCACAGTTTGCAAGCAAGACTCTCAAGTTTTTCATCAAGCTTTTACAGCTAGGTATGTTCCATGTTATATTTTACCAATAAATGAAAAGTGGCAAGTTTATAACCTGCTAGAAGAGTCAACATATATTATAGCCTCTCTCTGGTGTGCTAAGATTTTGTCTTCGAATTATTTTGTGAAAGGTATGTTAATAAATGTATTGGATGTTTTGACAGAGTCATCTTAGCAT
Organism: Megalonaias nervosa; assembly: GCA_016617855.1. Lineage (NCBI taxonomy): Eukaryota > Metazoa > Mollusca > Bivalvia > Unionida > Unionidae > Megalonaias > Megalonaias nervosa. Next base: position 32,528 of record JAECUM010003625.1, on the reverse strand, counting down.
CCATAATAGTGAGGTAAAATCTGTACAGCTATAGAACTATACAGACTTGGCCACATAACCATTGGAATTACAGTCGTAATTTTTTAGCATATGTTAGTAAAAAGGAGACGTATTGACCACTTTTCTGACAGCAGTGGCAGCACCAAGTTTGGAATATAATTGGAGTATAATTAGAATGATTAATCTTTGTATATTCTTGACCACCTTGCAGCTGACAAACACCCAAATGAAAAAGGATACACAGTGTTGTGTAAATCTTTGTCCAAACTTGCTGATGTGGACCAAGCCATACTGAAATCCTGGCTCAGCAAAATGATCAGTGTTCCAAAGGTATGTACAGATCCAGCAGTTCTTTCAAGATTATATGGGTTTTGTAAATCAGAAATCTTTCTTGACAGTTTTTCTTCAGAATGTTTTTATTTCTTGAGAAGGTAATAGTAAATATAACCATATTATCATAGTGTTGTTGAGGTTAATATGCCCACATCATATTTTTCCAGTATTGGACACATTTCATAGATCTTGAGACATCATAAATGACATCATAGTCTGATATACAAGTTAATAACATGTATATCCCATGTTCAATTATTTTGTTTTTTACAGCATTTAATTCAACAATATCAGTTTTTCATCATGTGATATATATAGAATATTACATTTGTTTTCATTTCAAATTGATGTAGCTCAGTTAATGATTTCTTTTTCTAACCCAGGTTCACATAATATAGTAAGGGCTGTTTCAATAAAACATACTTGGGACACAGGGAAGGCAGTTTTAATGTAGGTACTCACCCATAGAACTTTCTTTTCATTTTAATACAAACTCTATGCATTCAAAATACCCTGACATATATTTTTTTAAAACTGCATTCCCTGGGTACCATGTATGTTTAAATGGAACAGTCCTAATTATTTGACTCATTTCATAATTTAATTTAAAATGTGAATTTGTGCGCAACCCTATATTTTAATGTTCCTGAAAACTGCCAGACCACATATTCTAAAAAGATGTTTAGCTCAAGACTATGAATCTGTAATTAAAATTAAAATAGAGTCAAGACGGGCAGACCTCAGTGTATTCCAAGCATCATAGTGTTTATGATTTTAGTTTAGTGCTAAAAGTATAAAGTAAATTGAGTTGAGTCATATAATGTGAATGAAGAATGAATGGTTAATCTCTACACAAAAGATAATAACACAAGTTCAGCAGAGAATAAAATATTTACACAAATATGGAGTATTTTAATTCACATGTAGATTTACGATGCCCCTCAATGAAGAAAAGAACATTTGAAAAGATACCAAAATATATTTTATATGTAATACACACATTTTTTCCATTTCTTCAAGTACTTATCCATTAAATTTTAAGTTACCATCTGTACATTGAGCAAGAAACTTTAATTCCCATTTTTTCCAATGTGTATGCATCATATTGATACAAGTGCATATTACAGAGGAAGACTGCTCGACTCTGATGGATTGATACAGTATAAATAGCTTGGGTGGATGGAGAGGGATTTGATACTATTGACACGGGAGGAGTGATAGCATCTCAAGTTCATGCAATAATGCTTTTTTTTTCCTTAGGATGCAGAGGAAGAAGTAGTGAAAGAGAACCGACAGTTACTTCAGACTTTTACTATGCATCTTGTCAAGGAGAAGAGGTATGATACCTTACAGAGACATGTGTGTTGTTTTTTATCTTACTATATTCCATCTGCCTTTAGCAGCAATAAATTTGCTCCAGTCTAGTGCATTTAGCATATTTGCAATGCACTGTTTTCATGCAAGTAATTTGCACATACCACATTGAAATATAAGTCTTCAACATACCTATTTTTCTTGAATTTTGTTTCTTCACTAAATTTTTAACAGTTCTCTGCTGGTGAAAATTCTGTATTTCACAACATGAAATGTAAACTAATTCCCCCAGTGCATTCAGAGCTGGGAATTTGTGATCTAGTCCATATGTCACTATGATCAGACATACATGCAGGTAAAAAGTGCTTGAACTTTTTCCCCACTGTTCTCCCCATTGTTAAAGCTAGACACATAAAACTTGACATTGTCAATCCTACTAGACATGGATTGTGCCAACACTTCTGGAGTTTTGATTTCTTCCCTGTGGTTGATGCTAGAGTGTCATTATCTCTAGGGACATATGTATGCAGCTTACAGTAATCCCTAAGCATTTTCTCTGGGAACATATGTATGCAACTTGCAGTCATCCCTAGACATGATCTCTAGGGATATATGTATGCAACATACAGTAATCCCTAGACATGATCTCTAGGGACATATGTATGCAACTTACAGTAGTCCCAAAGCATTTTCTCTGGGAACATATGTATGCAGCTTGCAGTAATCCCTAGACATGATCTCTAGGGACATATGTATGCAACATACAGTAATCCCTAGACATGATCTCTAGGGACATATGTATGCAACATACAGTAATCCCTAGACATGATCTCTAGGGACATATGTATGCAACATACAGTAATCCCTAGACATGATATCTAGGGGCATATGTATGCAACATACAGTAATCCCTAGGCATTATCTCTCAGAACATATGTATGCAACTTACAGTAATCCCTAGGCATTATCCCTAGGGACATATGTATGCAACTTACATAATCCCTAGGCATTATCTCTTGGAACATATGTATGTAACTTACATTAATCCCTAGGCATTATCTCAAGGGACATAGTCCCTGAGTCACATTTTGAGATTACTGAGATCCCCACTTGGAAACCATATCAATATAATTACCTGACATGAAGAGAAAAATGTATACATGCAACTGACATCAACTCCTTGGTTCTTCTCCACCCTAAGGAACTTATCCCCTTGGGTCATAAACTGGATACTGTTAACTTACATGCAGCTGATAATGGCCTAAGTTTCCATCCTTATCCACTTCCACGGGGTGGTGTGGACCTAACTTTAGAGTCTCAGCCAGGAAACTATTAAGGTCTGCATCCTATTACCATGTAAATACTAAATGAAAACAAAACGTCACATGCTCATACCCAACTGGATTTTGCTGCCCCCTGGGGCTGTCCTTACCAACAGGGACTTAAGGCTGGAGGTTGAAATAGAGACATGCAGTGATGTGTTGTTTACAAACACAGACTTTTGGTTGAAATAAAACCTGCATTTGCAATACTTTTGCTTTAGGTGGATAGTTGCATTTCAGGCTGTTTTTTGTTTATTTACACACAGGTGTTTCTCCTTTGAATACATTCCCTGTCACATTAACATTAGGAATGTAAGCCTGCTACTCCATCCATCCAGTCCTACTAAAAGATGAAAATTTGTTTTTTTCTGTTGATCTTATATAGAAAAGAGCAGTAACTCTTGCTCATTACCTTCCCTTGCCACATCTAGTTTTGCCAGTTTTAAACCTTCAGTTCCATACAGTAACATCATGCAAGACACCTCCTAATATTGGATTTATTTGGATTAATTTTCATTTCCTAAACAGGTGGTTGATATTTTTTAAATTTTGTGAATATTTAGTGAAGTTTTTAACTTTCTTGAACATGGTACATTTTTGACCAAATGGTACAACACACTATCATTGATGCATGTTCAGTGTTCCAAGAAATTATTTTCAGACAAAAGCCCAGGGCTGTTGACTTTAAAAAATAATCACTTGCCCTGACTCAAATTCAATATGCCTAAAAGGGCCCATTGTTTTTTTCTTTTTTACTTTTATTTGTTGAACAAGGTGGCAGTTGCTGAAATTGACATAGTAATAATAATAATGAGGACTTTTTATAGCGCCTAATCTTTAGAAGCTCTAAGTGCTTTACAACATTGGACAACACCTATATAATGATATGATTACAAAAAACACATGACATGAAATTAGAAAACAAAAAACAGGCTGAAAATATTTAAGGTAAGGAAACATTATTAGGTCTAAAATTTAGGTCTGCTCTTGCAATCAAAATAGATGAGTTTTAAGAGCATTCTTGAATGAGATCACTGTGTCTTTGTGTCTAAGTTCAGTAGGCAGTTCATTCCATGTTGCTGGGCCCTGGTATGCAAAAGAACGTTGACTTAATTTTCATACTGGGAATAATGAGAATATGAGTATCAGAAGAGGAGCATAAGTATCTTACTGGTGTGTACACATGGGTGAGGTCAGATAGGTATGTTGGACTGGAGCCTGTCAGTGAAATGTAGCACAGAGAACAAATTTTATGTTTGATTCTGGATCGAATGGGTAGCCAGTGTAGGGTACAGAGCAGGGGGGAGGTGTGTTCTGATCGTGGTACTCTAAGGATGATCTCAGCAGCTGTGTTTTGAACTTTTTGAAGTTTTTGGAGTAGATATTGAGACAAACCAGACAGAATTGAGTTACAATAGTCCAGTCTTGAAAGTACTAAGGAACACACGTTTTTTTGTGGCAACAACTGTAAGATAATTGCGTCTCAGCTAAAGATATGCAGCCTTGCATATGTTCATGACATGTTGGTGCAATGAGAGAGTACTGTTGAGAGTAACACCTAGGGTTCGTACTGTGTGAATTTAATGTTGGTGTTGCTGATATTTATTGTTTGAGGTAAAGGATGTGAATGAGAAAGTCTTTTTGTTGTAATCAGAATGGCTTCAGATTTATCATCATTCATCTGCAACTTGTTACATGTCATCCATGATTTCACTTCGGAAATGCACCTCTCTACACCTTGGATGGTAGCATCAACTTCAGTTGGGTGACTAGATTTGTGTATTTGGGTGTCATCAGTGTACAATTGGTGAGACACTGGATGATGATCTGTGACACTTGAGAGCAGCAGAGTGTATAGAATGAAGAGAACAGGTCCAAGAACAGACTTCTTTGGAACATCACAGCATAAATTAACTGGGCTGGAGTGTATTCCATTTATGGACACAATTTGCGTCCTATTGACCAAGTAAGACTTGAGCCACAGTAAAGCTGTATTGTGAATGCCAAATACATGCTGGAGATGGTGAAGTAATATATCATGATCTATTGTGTCAAATGTTGCAGACAAGTCAGGGAGGGTGAGGACTGTAATCTTTCCGCCATTCAAAGCAGAGAGAAGGTCATTAACTACTTTCAGAAGAGTAGTTTCAGTACTCTGGCAAGGGCAATATGCAGACTGTACATTGCTAAAAGGACTGTTTGAATTCAGATGAGATACAAGTTGGGATAGAACAACTTTTTCTAAGATTTTTTACATGAATGGGAGATTAGAAACTGGACGGTAGTTCTTTAAATCATTATTGTCAAGTGTTGGTTTCTTCAGCAGAGGCTTTACAGTGGCAGTTTTGAAAAATGATGGAATTCCCTGGATGACATCAATTAGTGAAGGCAGTATTGGATCTAAGCACTCAAGCAGCAGTGATGTCAGAATCGGATCAAGTTCACATGACTTTGATGCACTCTTTGTCACGATTGTACGCACTAAATCCATAGAGATGGGTTCAGATGCTGCTAACGGTTGCCGCTGAAATTCTGTATTGCAACTGTAAGGTGACAACAAGTCATTTGAATTTGTGTTGTCAAGCTTATCTCTAATGGTTGTAATTTGTCACAGAAGAAATTTGCAAACAGGTCCAGAAGGTCGACTGGAGAGAAGGTGGTTGCAAGTGGTGTACATTTGTTCCTTGACATTAGCTTGTTAGTAATCTCGAAGAGCTCTTTGCAGCTGGAACTTTCCGTGATCTTAGTACTGTAGTGGGCTGATTTCACTGCATGAACTATGTTTGTGACATTCTTCTTAGCGTCTTCATAGATTTGCTTATGAATAGTGAGTCTGGTGGAAAGCCAAAGCCTCTCAGTTTTACGGCGGTCTCTTTTAGCAGTGCGAAGCTGGTCCCTAACACTGCTATACCACGGAGAACACTTTTTAATTGATACTCTGCACTTGGTTGCTGGGGCATGTTTGTCAAGCAGTGAATGCCAGCAGTTATCGAGTTGTTCTGCTGTAGGAGGTAAGTTGTTAGGTTTGCTTGGATGTCATGCATTAGTTGGGTTCTATTTATCATACGGAGGTTTTTCATAGTAGCAAATAAAGGTGGAGGGTTAGGGACTGATACATCAAGATGGCATACAATGCAGAGGTGATCTGATGCAAGTTCGTGGGACACCAGGGAGGACAGTAGAATATTATCATCAGGTCTATGAAGAATCCAGTCTAAAATATGCTTTGTTGAAACGGAATAAACAAAGTCATATTAAATTGACTTGTGTGTTTTTTCAGATCTCAACATATTTCATGTAAAGCAATGTTTTCCTCCAGGTCCTGATGTCAACCATTGTCTAAGGTCCTTACACATTGGATCGGCAGTGCTCATTAGCATCTGAAGTATGTCTTGCTTTAAGCAGTTTCTTTTTACACTTTTGATGTTGTTCATATGTGCCACTTACATGTTTACCCAATGTTGCATTGCTTACTGAAGTATTTCTACCAGACTTTTTTTTTTTATCAGTAAATCCTTTTAATCTCACCTCTGGCAAGGGATGGCAGATTTTTAATCTAGCACTCAGAAGCCTTCATGGACCACCTCTGATTCCTTTGTTACTTAATAACACCTCAGAAACAATCCCACATATTGCCTAAGCTCTTAAGATTACAGCATTAAGATAATCAGTTAACAGCTGGTTGTATACACACAATAGCCTTTATCTTGTTACTCAGCCATGCATCATTGTACCAGTCACAAAGACTGATGTAACAGTTTCGGTCCCCAAGAGACTGGTTCTCACTAATTTCTGTAGTGCATGGAGAGAATGTTTCTTTTTTCAGTTTTGTAAGTATAAAATGGTATGTATGATTGACAGCCTTGAAAAAGCCATTTTTGTTCTGCCACCAGTACAGTCACATATATGTTAAAACCAGTGAGCACTAATTATAGGTAATCCAGTCCTACTGTTTCCCCATTCATAGGTCACAAGCTTTGCTTTGTACACAAAGTTCATAACTTTCTCTAGGTAAGAAGCATACGTATGGATGAATATGAATAATTTACTAGTCTATGAACAAGTTGAAGATAAAAAATCCACAGCTCATTAGCATGATGAAAGTTTTCTCAGGCAAATTCAATTTTTTTTTCTTCAACAATTCACTCTTTTTCACACATTGCCTGTTGCTTGCTCACCCAATTAGTTGGGGATGTTGTTTTAGCAATCTGCTAACATGCTGCATCTTTAATTTATATCTTTTTGTTGTGTTTTATCTTGTTTCAGTGAAACCTATTGATGAAATGCAATAAATGCAACAAGTTCAAGGCCAAGGAAGACATGCATGAATCATGCCTTGCATTTACAAAATATACTTCCTCAGTACAATGCAGCATATGCACCAGTGATATGAGAGAATGGGCTACGGTTTTGAAAAGTTTGACCAAGGCCAAGAAAGAGGGTGATGACAACACAAATTTTAAATTCTTACAAGTAATTATGATACACTGTTGCCAGACATTGATACAGCTAGTGGCAATGGGGACCAAGGGAACTGCCTCTTCACATGAACCCTGAAATCATAAACACCATTCAGTAATGAATTGTCTCCTCAAACATGAGGGGGGTGCCACCAAATTGTCTGACCTATGCATGCTGATTTTGCAGTTTCTTTTTTGGTGCTGCCAACTTCAAATAAGCGTACTAAGCCGACACATTCCCAGCAGATTCAGTGTCATGGCCATTGTTCTCCTCAGAAGGGATCAAGTTATGTTTGATGAAGGGTCTCTTCATCCATCGGTTTCTCATCAGATTTGTAAGCTTTTAGGGCATCGATGTTAGACATTGTTGCAACAAGGTGGAACTACAAATAGCACCACTTTTGTCTTGCCCTCTCAGGACATCACTCACCATCAGTTCGGAGGGGATATGGGGATTTGCCTCCTTTCCCCGGTCTTAGTACAGAAAATAAGTGGTCAGAACTACAAGATAATTCTGATAGCCCGTCTCAGATGGGGCAAGTCCTGGATCAGTGATATACTTGATCTGGTGATAGACCTACAGAGGAGGATTATAGGCAAAGTGAATCTTCAAAAACAACCATGGTCACAAGTGTTCCACCCATTCCCAGACCATTTTCTCCATCATGCCAGACTTTCGTCACAACTACATTGCAAGAGAGAATGAATTTAGACCTTCAGTTGTGGAGAGAATTCTCAAGAACAAGAATGCCCTCCACTCTGAAGGCTTGTTAAGGAAAGAGGCATGTTTTCAAGTGCTTGTGTTGAGTCATTAACATTGTCCCTTAGAGTGCCTGAAACTCCTCAACTAGTCAGTGTTTTTCTGGCTGTCTGAGGAGAAAAGTGGATGCCGGTTATCAGAAGCTACTGCTCCATGATATCAGACACATTTAGGCATCATGGCAATAGAGATATCTATCATGATAAAGATCTGTCAGACCTACTAGCCAATTATTTGAACAAACCAAAATCCCTAAGCCCAAATTGGGGTCTGTCATGGGTCTTAGTGTGGCACAATTCAGATAAATTTGAGCCATTAGCCCAGATCTTGCTGAAACTTATCATGCAATACCTGTTTCCTGATAGCTTCAGCATGAAGGGCTAGCGAGTTACATGCCCATCCAGTCGACCCAAACTGTCTTTAGTTCAGATTGGATGGCTCTGTGATACTCATGACACAACCAGGCTTTATACCCAAGAACTGGTTACCATCAGTGGACAGTCAGAGAGTTGTCACATGATCCCTTTCATCTATCATGTCAAGAGCAGCAGCCATGCAAGATCCTGTCTGTGCCCTCAAGTACTACTTGAAGCACACAGACCAGTCATGGCAACAGCAAACAACTCTTTCTTCCCATTAAGGTGGAATAGAAACAATATCACCTCCCAAGCTTGATCTTTATGGCTTAAGTGGGTTATTCATTCGGTGTGTTGACATCTCAAAAACTCAGTCACCTCATGAGGATTTCATCTCCTGAAATTTAAATGATCTCTCTGAGCCTGTCACTCAGGTGCAACATTTTGATCTGAAACATCATAGAAGCTATTGGCTGGCATGCAGAGTCAACTTTCTTTAGTTTTTATCTCTGGGATTTAGCTCCACAGAGTCAAAACCTGAATCAGTAAACTTTGACGGTAAGAATTCAGTATTCATCTTAACCGGATTGAGTGGTTGTGGTGTTTTAAGGAGGAGTGTGTTTTCATTCACACAGGGAATCCAGTCTTTCTTCCCTGCAAGGATACCCAATGTATAGCTAGGATGTTCGGCATTCCCTCCACATATTGCCTATTCTACAAATGTTAATGTCATTGGGTAATGTATTCAGAGGAAACTGCCAATTTTTGTAGTAAATCTCTCTGAGAATGCTTACCCAATTACATTACATAAAGATCCTCCCATCCATCCCACTATGCAAGCATCCTTGTTGGTAGTTTGCTCAGCTTAAAAAAACTACTGGCAACACCGGGTGGTGTCAAGGGGAGGTAATCAGCAAGAGTTATTGCCCTTTTTCTATATGATATAAACAGTAAAGATAAATTTTCATCATTTAGCATGATTATAATCTGAATGTTAATGTGATCAGATAAGTATTCTTGGAAAAACATAACTTAATAGTAAAAGTTTCTTTCCTGAGAACAAAAGAATACCATTGAGAAAACAAAATATATCCTTTGAATCCATGTGAAGATGATAGGGATCAAACCTTGTACTCAAACAAATCAATGATATACCACTGTCCAAGCTCTCATCACTTAGTCAGAATTCTTGAATATATTTGTTTCCACAAAATTTATTCAGTCAGGATTGTAGAAAATGCTGCAGACAAAATTTCTAGACAAACACACTTAAAACAGTAATACTCATAAAGCTTAGTAAAACTGAAATAGATATTAAATTATGCTGCTATGTTACAGTCCAGTGGATGAGACTGTCTGCCATGCTATTCTGTCAGCTCTGATACCAATAGGGGAGAACCTTTTGTCAACCAATGGCGAGTCAGGTGGGTTTCCAGAACTTATGGTGGTGATGGACACATTGGCAGGAGTTGGGCAGGGCACTAGTCATCTCATGCTGTTCCGTGCAGCCACAGGATGGTTGCAGTTCTGGTGAGTAAGCAGCACATGTCACTTGTGTCTACATGACTATTAATGGTGTTGGTAATCAGTACATTTTGATGTGGGAAGGACATTGCACACATCTCTTGTGTCCAGAAAGATTATAGATGCTACTAATCAGCAAATTTTGATGAATATTTGGAGTAAGGAGGTGGGCAATACTTCCATTTTGATCTCCCATGCAGGCACATGACAGTAACACTTGTGATGATCTGCTTCTTGTTCTGATTGAGGTCAGGCAGGTCAGTACTTACAGCACATCCATCAACAAAACAATAGCCAAGCTACAGCAGTAACAAGTAATGATCATATATTTGTTGCCCATCCATCCACAAGACAACTGCCTACTGTTACAACTCAACGGTTTGAAACAAAGTGACAGAAAAAAGTAAAACCATCAACTTCAGTAAAATTCAGATAATTTATTTTGCTAGAATACAAAGTGAAATTTTAAAAGGAACTCAGGTATTGTGAATTAAATTCCAAATAATCCTAAAAGTTGTATCACAGGTCTAAAAGTTTAGTGTTCAAAATGAATTCTGGTGGTATTCCAAATGAATTCCAATCTCAAATGTACTGATGCACCAATAATCTTGATGAATCACAATGATATAATCCAGAATGTCTTTGAATGAGTCCTCAATAATCCAAAAACAGTGTTTTAGTCCACAAGTTAATAAGCACTTTGTAATCCCAGTGAATAATTTAGATAAATGAACACAACAGTAAATACTTCTACCTACTGAAATTAAAGGAGGAATGAATAATGGTTTTTTTTTTATCAGAACTTGATATTAAAACCTAAGACACATTAAAATGACCAAGTTGAGGGTCAGAGCTCATTTCCAGAACTCTAATATCTTATTTAGAACTTAAGAACATGTCAAAAATTGGGTAGATGAGAGAATTTCCAAGGGAAAGCAAAGGTACTGAACTGAAATCCAAGTAAACATATTTTTCTTTTAAAAACGACATTAGTCAGGTAAGCCCAAGCTCTTATCTTCAGTTACAGACAAAGATCAAGCATACAATACAAATTAAATAGACATAACAATAGCTACAGCTGTAGTGAGTACAGATCAGTATTTATGGCACATCTGTCCACAGAAAAACAGCCTGACTACAGCCATAAAGGGTATTGATCAGTATTTATAGCACTGCCTTCTACAGCAGCCTAGCTACAGCTGTAATGATCAATGATCAGTATTTGAGGTATGCTTGACTTAATCCATGTGCTCCACATTATTACAGTAGTACAATCAAATGTGTATTTGTAGTTATAAATGCTACTAAAACATTTTACAAAACCTTAATATTTGTCTTAGCAGAAGATAGAGTGGCATACTAGCGCTATGAAGATTTTGTGTTAAATCTCTTCAAAGTAATAATGGATCTTTCATTTAATATGAAATTGATGAAATGAGTTGAATAATATTATATGCCACAAGCTGCTTGCAGTAAATTGGCATCTTGCAGTGGTGAGGAATTTACATTACTTGCTACATCATCAAGTTCTGTTAGTCATGTTATCATGTTTGTGTGTGTGTGTGTGTATGTATATATATATATATATATATATATATATATATATATTGAAAGATTCTGCAGTGATATCAATTAAATATACAGATTGGGGATATCTTGTACCAAACACACATGTATGCCCTGCCCATCTGAGTACATTTCAAATTTATTGCAATACAGAACACTAATACAGAGTAACGTGTTTATTGTAATTCACTGTGTCCTCAGCGTTAGTACATTTAAGTCAATCCATATTTCTCTTATAAATAACAATAGACTACAGACAATAGATAACTATATAAACAAATGGAATTAAAATTTCTGTGATCTGTAACATTGGCCTAAGCATTTGGTAAGGCATGTGCTTTTAGAGATCTTTGTAAAGAAATAGTATAAACATTGATATTATTGTCGTGATATCATTAAAGTGGGACAACACCGTGATACAACTTTCAGCTTAAAATAACATCACTAATTGGTATGTGATGTTGTTAATGAAAGAGAGTATGAAAAATCATATTCAAGTTCCATGCAGCTTTTAGCTAATATAAAGAAAAACGTTACATGCATCATGTACAGACTGTGAAATGGTTAATTGTACAGTGAAATCAAAATTTAAAATGCAAGCAGAATGCATAAAGAAAACAAATGAAATGCAGAATGAACTCAACTGGAATGCCAAAAGAAAAAGAAATGCAGAATGAATGCAAATGAAATGTTAAATGCATTTTGACAAAAAAATGAGCAGAGATGCAAAAGATGAATGATGAGCAAAATGATTTCATTATTGGATTTGAGAAAAAATTATTTTCAAGCATTAATAATTTTCCTTGGTCAAAAACCCCTCCATTATCGGATTCTTTACACTGACAGTTTTTCAGCCATTACAAATTGTGACCTTGTTCTTGTCAAAGCAGTTAAAAAACAAACACCGTTGATGGTTTTCTCTGTTCCATCACATCTTTCTTTGAATGACACAAAAGAAATGTAATTTGCATGACAGTTAGACTGCAACTGTATTTCTAAACTTATTGTGATTATATTTTATCATAACTGTAATGGTTTTTGCATTTTATATCTTGGCTGTTCCATTAAAGCACACCTTTATCAAGACAGGATACAATGCTGTAGTTCTGTCCATTTGACACTCTAAAAAGAAAAAAAAGCGAAAATTCAGCTTTGGTGAATGCATTTCCATTTCATTCCAGTTAAGTGGATATGAAAGGAATCGTTGGAAGCAATAAATGCAGAATCTGAACGTATTTCTGAGACCATAAATAAAAATGACAAGGTGATAGATGAGATGCAGATGGAACACAAACAGAAAATGTAAACAGAACACATGAAATAAAAACAAAATGTAGATTTGATAAAATTACCCATTTCAGGATCTGCATCTATTCTTTTGCGACAAACAAACCTACATGTTGAATTATGAACTAATAATATACCAGCTGCTCTTGGTAAAGTCATGTTATTTTCTTTTCCAGCAAGAATCAGATAGTCAAGAAAGATATACTGGAGAAAGTTATGCAAAATTCAAAATCAGGAAAGGTAAAATTCTTAGAAATATTCTCCTATTTTTGTTTGTCTCATCTTTGAATAGTAAGATCTTGATACAGCCTTTCAGTAATGTCATTATCAGCAGTTGTAAGATGGGTTGTTAAATCTGTTAAGCTCCCCCTTGACAGTGGTAGGGACATGTAGCATTTAAAGATACCAATGGGTATCTGGCTACTCGGGTACCTGCCCTTTGATAATAATCCAGGTAATACCATGAGCCATAGGGTACCTGTTTACCGTATACAAGTGTTTTGCCAGCGCTTGTAAAGGCAGCACTGACTTTGCAAGTTGACAATCCTTTGGACTGAGCTGCGAATACATGTACTTTTACAGTGCCAAGCAGAGGTCTGCCTCTTCCAGTAAATAACTGACCTGAATCCCATGTTTTCCCATGTGACAACTCTTTAATTGAGCTGCCAGTATGGTACAGTGGCAAGTAATAGAGGCTGGTTATTTGATCTTGCAGCACAACTGACATGTGTTCAGTTGCAATCTTGAATAGATTTCACAAATTATATGATTGAAGTGTTACTTTCAGAGCCCAAGTTCAGTCTCTAAATAAGCATCCACATATGACAGTGAGGCCAAGGAAAGGGAGTCTGATGATATTTATAATCATTAGACCACGACGATGGAGGATTTCTGAACTTTATCAGACAATGAGGATGAATTTTTGGACTTTGTACCAGATGACATTAGGTAGTGATATTTATAGGATACTGTGAATTTTTTTTTTAGAACGTTGACTTAACTTCAGGTTTGTACACATTTAATTTCCCTTTGATTGGGTACCCAGGTAACCGATCGTTAAGATCGACGGGTACCCAGTAGAAGTTTTCTAAAATTTTGACATCTTAGCATTTACCCATGTCCACTCATACATCCATCTGTCCTTCAGACCAAGGTTAAGTTTTACAATAAGATTATTTCAGGCACTTCGTGACCATCAGTGTTCCAAGAATACATTTTTAGTTTGTCATATCTTCTGCATCTGTATGTAACGTTAATTTTGGGTAGAATATTAAGTCTGAAGTTTACCCCCTAATATGTTAGTAGTTATGCATTAGCAGAAAGCCACATCATCTTAATTCCATTCATAGGTTACACACTGCAGCAATCTAACACTTCTCATGTAAGAAGAAAAAAAATAAGTTCACAAAAATTCTTGAAGTGCTTGAAAATTATTGTTCTTTTGTTTTTCTCAGTGCAGAAAAGTTTTATTAAACTTAAAGATCTGGGGATTCTATCACAAAACAAAATCCCAAAACTGAATCATTGAAAACATTCTGCTGTGTCATTCACCCAAAATAATGTAGTAAGATCAGTGATAGATCTATGTACATGAATGAGCTGATAATAAATGTAAACAAAGTAGACAGATTAATATTGTAATTGTAAAGAAAGACTTTAATTGGTTGATTTCTTTTTGCCTGCATCTGTATTGCAACATTTTTAAATGAAACGCAAGTTGCATATTTGACAAGTCATGATATCATCATGGAAACATATAATTTTGAAATAAAAACATAAGGGAACATGATGGAATAGAAGAATAATATATGTCAAGATCCAAAGCACATTAGGTAGTGTCACATAAGGGGACCAAACATTTATGTGCATGTCACGATTTAACAATGTCTCTTAGTATTGTCTCATCAGAGGACAATATATTTTCATTGTATATCAAGTTTTAATACCCTTTCATGGTAGTATCTCTTCAGAGGACAAATATGTTTACATGTATGCCCTGATTTAACACAGTCTTGCGTATTGGTGATATGCTCATAAGTAACACCATGTCGACCAATTCTGCGCATCTGGTAATTCTGCGCAATGATACGTCGTTTCAGTCAGCATTGGTTCACATGTTATTTTGGGTCAAAAATCCATTTTATATCAAGAAAGAATGATCATACTTTAATGAAGAAAAGTGATATTCATAAAGTGTACAAAAATATCCCACATTTCGACTCCTAATACATATGAAAATGTGATTTCTAAATGTCACCGTGAAGACCCACTCCATGACCTTCTTGAACCTGTAACCCAGAAAATCCTATTTACTATGTATCTGTTAGAATCATACAAATAAATACATTATATAAAAGATGGAAATGCATACCTTAAAATAATTCTTTATCTTAATCCAAGTTTCCAATTTTGCAAGAAGTTGTCCCACACGTACAAAATTGTCTGCTACTCAGTGGGTCAACTTACCGTTAGAACAGGATTCTCAAGAAATTCCCCGGCATATAGTCTGTTTCTAAATTCTTTAGTAATTTTCCCCCATAAACAAGATGTTGTAAACACATTACATCCTATTCATTGTTGTTTCTCTTCCACATAATAGCTTATTTTTATAAAATGTTGAACTTTACTCATTTTTGTACAAGATTGGTTTAGTTTGCTTAATATCTCTTGCCTTTTATTGGCATTGTTACATTGAATTCTGTAAAACCAGCTATAAACCTGACCTAATTACTCGACCAAAATGCTGACAGAAACAGTCCAAAGTAATGTATTTCATTTCCATAGCCCAATCAATAAACATTATATCTTTTCAAAGCTAAGTGCAGAATAGGCCGACATCTCGTGAGTCATGAAAACATGGAGGTGGTATCCCATGTGTCCAAAATTAATGTTATTTTGAACAGAATATTCTGGTGACAATTGCCTCTTTTCAAATGGTAAGCATTGCAGTATTTTATTTTCATCAATCGGTCTAATTCGGTATGCGTTTTGCTTCAGTATTGTAGACGGAAACCGTACGTGTGCAGAAATGCCCGACAGCATTGTATGTTTTGTAATTCATCTTGCAATATCTCTTTTTCAGAATTTATTTGACACCTTATGCTGTCTTCTTTCTTACATTGGAGAAATCCTGGGAGCACTAAAAAAAAGCAGAGAAGAGTGAGTATCCTTTCAGCTTAACATCTGCAGATGCCTTAATAAATGCATACACCTCATTTTGGTCAAAACTCTCAAACATATATCCAGTGTTTAATGAATATTTCTTGATTTGAATGTGCCATTGTGGGAGGAAAGCTATAACAAAATTCTGCCTTGAACATTAAATTTTTCTTGAGACCTATCTCAGTGCATGCCAAGTGTCTTTTTACTGCAGACTTGGTTAAATCAGTCTTAGAATTTAGCATGACCAGATTGGAAAAGAGAATGTACCTTCTAGGTGGAGAATATTTTTTTTGATGGGAGCTAACTCTTTTAGTATGTAGATACAATTGATAGGAGCATTGTTCATGACTTCGCTGGTATGTACTTGCTATGATAAACTTAAAACTCAAGATTAAACACCAATAATATTTTTTAAATGCACAGTTCAAATACGGAAAATACAGTAAATTATTTGAAGCATAATTTCCATATTTGTACATATACATATGAAGGCCTACATGCCATAGCATTTTAGAGTGTCAAATCAAATAAGCGATGTAAATTATGTAAATTATTTGACTCCTACCCCCCCCTTTTCATTACAGTGTATGAATTTTAAACACTAAACAGTTAATGCTCCTACTCGTACTTAATTATTGCCCTACCTCTGATTAGTTTCTTGTGTTTTTATTGGTGAAAGTGAATCATTTGAAAACCTGAAATGAGACTGTAAATCAGTACAAAATAAACCATGTTAATGTTATGTGATGTTGTGAGTGATGTCATTTTGTCATGAAGTCACTCATATTTTCCCTGCCATGCTTCCACAAGAAAAT
Organism: Megalonaias nervosa; assembly: GCA_016617855.1. Lineage (NCBI taxonomy): Eukaryota > Metazoa > Mollusca > Bivalvia > Unionida > Unionidae > Megalonaias > Megalonaias nervosa. Next base: position 15,629 of record JAECUM010003625.1, on the reverse strand, counting down.
AATGTCAAATTCAGTTTTTAAAAAACTGCCAGATATTTGTGCAGGTTTAATTCTTGCTCAGTATCATTCCATATTTGATCACTAACAAATTTTATTCTGCTCATTATCATTCCATACTGGGTCACTAAAACTTATTATACTTGCTCAGTATCATTCCATACTGGGTTATAACAAACTGTAATTGACAGTACAGTGCTGATTCCAATTTGTAAATTATCTTGGCATATAATAAATTATTATTCAGCTCACTTTTATGTCTGTCTTAGAAAACCACAACAAAAAGTAATTTTATCTGTTTGACTCCAGTTTTAATTCATTTCTAATTCACATTTTTATGGATGGTGAAATCTTTTTTAAAAATGTCTTTCGACTTTATCACACATTTAATTCTAGAATGATCCTAAACTAAGGGCTGGAGGAACAGTGTAGACCTTGTACTCATTTTAAATATAACATTTTCTACCTGAGTCATTGAATAAAGCAATTGTTACATTGATTCTTTGAACCTTATCTTTTTTGTGCATATTAATTTTTATGGTTTTTCAAAAAGTGGCACTTCAGTTGTTTATGAAATTTATGGATTGTTAAATGGAGTTCTATAGTTTCCCCAAATTAATTAAGAATTGTTAAATGGGGTGCCATGGTCTCCACAAATAAATTATGGATTGTTAAATGGAGTCCTATGGTTTCCACAAATGAATTAGGGATTGTTAAATGGAGTCCTATGGTTTACACAAATGAATTAGGGATTGTTAAATGGAGTCCTATGGTTTCCACAAATGAAGTAGGGATTGTTAAATGGAGTCCTGTGGTTTCCACAAATGAATTATGGATTGTTAAATGGAGTCCTATGGTTTCCACAAATGAAATAGGGATTGTTAAATGGAGTCCTATGATTTCCACAAATGAATTAAGGATTGTTAAATGGAGTCCTATGGTTTCCACAAATGAATTATTGTTTCTTGCACCTTTAAAATGATACTGTGTAGCAATGAAATGAATAAATGAAATACACTTAATTTGGTGTTATAGAAACAATTTTGAATTTTTAGCATTGGAAGATGCCAATAATGTAAAATAATTCATTGTCATCCACTGCCATAATACATTGTCATCCTGTCATAATACATTGTCATTCACTATCATGTAAGTTGTTAGTTCATTTGCTCTTTGTTGCATCAGTGACATGTTTAGTATCTGGTAGTGATAACAAGGTTTATGATCCCCTGTTGTTAGTAACCACCACTGGATACTCTTAAGATTAATAATCCCCTGTTATTATCAACCACCACTGGATGCTCTTAAGGTTAATAAACCCCCACTGGATGCTCTTAAGGTTAATAAACCCCTATTGGTAATAAACACTACTGGTTACTCTTAAGGTTAATAATCCCCTAGGGTAATAAACACCACTGGATACTCTTAAGGTTAATAATCCCTATTGGTAATAAACACCACTGGATACTCTTAAGGTTATTGATCCCCTATTGGTAATAAACACCACTGGATACTCTTAAGGTTATTGATCCCCTATTGGTAATAAACACCACTGGATACTCTTAAGGTTAATGACCCCTAATCATTAATAACTACCACAGGATATGCTTAAGGTTACTAATCCCCTACAATTTGTTTCAAATCAGATCTCCACTATCTTATGTGAAGATCTGATGGCAACCGCTTATGGACCATGTTCTGGTGACCTTTGAATTAGCCAATTAATATGCAGCTTTCAGAAATCTGAAAGTAAACCAATTCATTTGGCACACATTGATGCTCTTCAGGCATAATGCTCGATCTCTCACATACAAAGATATAAGACTTTATCTGCTTGGCTGAAAGAATTAGCAGTTATGGTTATAACATAGGTCACCATAACATGACCTCTAAGCAGTCACTATCAGATCTTCACATATGACATTGGAGATCTGATCTTATTCAGATTGTGATCCCCTATTGTTATTAACCACCACAGGATATTCTTAAGGTTAATGATCCCCTATTGTTAATAACCACCACAGGATATTCTTAAGGTTAATGATCCCCTGTTGTTAATAACCACCACAGGATATTCTTAAGGTTAATGATCCCCTGTTGTTAATAACCACCACAGGATATTCTTAAAGTTAATGATCCCTTATTGTTAATAACCACCACAGGATATTCTTAAGGTTAATGATCCCCTGTTGTTAATAACCACCACAGGATATTCTTAAAGTTAATGATCCCTTATTGTTAATAACCACCACAGGATATTCTTAAAGTTAATGATCCCCTGTTGTTAATAATCACCACAGGATATGGATATGCTGAAAGTTAATGATCCCCTATTGTTAATAACCACCACAGGATTATACTGAAAGTTAATGATTCCCTATTGCATTCTTACTGCTTCCATTTCCAAAGCTCATTAAGATAACTTTAAATTTCTATGATTATTTTGTATAGGCAAATGAAAGGGATGTTATTTGTCAATAATATTTAATGTGAATTGCAGATCAGGCAATGTGTCTCCACTTATGGATGTAGAACTGCCAGGAATTCAGGTAAGTTACTCAGTAGTATCTGCATTTATATGCATTTTTAAGACATTTTCTAACCCAAACAGCATTGTCATTTTGTTACAATAAGACAAAATGATACAGCTTAACCTACATGACTTGTCCATTTGTTCCTACATTCAAATAAATATTATGACTTAGACCACTTGAGAGAATGCTATAGTGTTATACATGCATTGTGCATACTGAATGTACAAAAGAGAGGTATAATTCCTTCAGAACATGCAAACAAAATGCATGCACATCAGTATGTAGTGTATTAGTGGACTAGTCCATCATTATATTCACTGAAATGTCAAGTGGACAAGTCATTCCTGTCAGACTATTAGTAGGAAAGACTTGTAAAGTGTTCTGAAAATAAGAAGGAATCTAATTCACTACTTTTCACAGGTGTATACCAGGTACTCAAAATCACTTAAGTTTCCATATTTAAAAGCTATATTCACCATAAATAGACTTATTACCAAATTATGTGTGTGTTTGATTTGGATTTTTAACATAGCTTTAACAATTTTCCAGTCATATCACTACAATGTCTGCAGTGTGGCAGTTTATGGTGATGTCTAGCGCTGGGGCATCATGCCAAAGACATGTAGCATGATGTCCCACCCAGTCACATTATCCTGACACCAGTCCTAATACTAACTCTTATTGCTGAGCACTAAGCGAGGCAGCCGCTAGTACCATTTTTATGTCTTTGGTATGACTCGGCTGAGGTTCGAACCTGTGACCTCACCCATCCAAGGTGGATGCTTTAACCACTTATGCTAACGGAGTGGTTTATTATCAAATTATAAAAATTGTCATATGTCTCCAATGTCTTAATTGATTCCTATTTTTAGAGATTCATCTATTGGAGTATATGAATAGGATGTTTAACTTGTACCTATTCTTTTATGATCCTGCCTCAAGAGATATAAGATGAAAATTGTATTCCATGTAAATGACAAAATATGGAGTTTAAATGCACATAGGTAAACATTCACAAAACACAAACATTTACAACTAGCTATGTGTTAGATTGGTCAGTGATCATTTGAATACAGATGTGGATTGAGAAATCATTTGATTACCACTGTGGACTGAGAGATCATTTGATTACAGCTGTGGACTGAGAGATCATTTGATTCAAAGGGCTTAATAAAATCCGTAATAACTGATGCTGGAATGTTTGATTATGATATTTAGCATTAGTGTTGTTCCGATTATTGATTGTAATCGATCATCAGTTGGTTAAGCAAACCAATAAGATAATCGATTGTGAAACACTATAATTGATTGTGTGTAAAGGGAGATTACCTGTTTTTAGTTGCATGCAAAACACAAAGGTTAGTAAAACTCCTGTGTATATGGTAAGTTAAATAGGGCATCAAATCCACTAAAGTTGATCTGAATTATTTATTCCCTTCACAACTTACAAATATAAAACCGTAACATATTCTGTAGGTTCAAACTTTCATAATTAGGAACATATAGTCATGATTACATGATCAAGCTGTTAAATTGTTGAGTTTATAAATTTAAACAAATTTTGATGATTTGTTTCATTTTAAATGTAAAATCCTTTGTAGTATTTGTAAATAATGCCCAGCAAGAAAACCATGTCCCTCTATGCTTTAAATTATAGACACATGAATAAAAGGATTTTGGGCAATTGCAAGAGTATTTCAGTTACATAAGAGTGATATGCCATAAAAAGTTCCTTTCATTTAGTAAAGTTGTAGCACAAAAATAACACAGTAAAAAAAAATGTAATATATTTATCAAGTTAAAGTATACATGTCATTTAAAAGAGATTACTCATGTAGATTTATTAAACTTTTGAACTCTTGAGCAAAGATATAACTGTATAACAAACAAAAATTAAAATTTGCTCTTAGTAACCGAATATAATCGATTATCAGTTGGTTAAGTGGAATTGATTATCGATTATGAAATTCTGACCGATTCCCATCAATTATTAGCATGGTTGATTTTCAGGATGGAGACAGTGACTGGACTGAGGAGCTGACCCATGAAGATGATGATTCTGGTGTAGAGGATTCGGTAAGCAGTGACTTTTTGTGTTTTCCTTAGTGTGACATGTCTCACAAGGCATGAAATAGTCGCAGAGATTTTACTTCTTTCTCCATTCTCAGCTCCTTCATCTCCCACTTGCATCAGATGTGGACTGCTTATAATTTACATAGGGATGGAATACCTCAAAAGTAAAATGTTGAAGATTGTGGTTGTACTCATTTCCAGTTACATCAGTTATAGATTAAATGTTTTTAGCCCCAATTTAGGAATTTAAGATTTATTATCAGGAACATTTAAATTAAAACCTTACTGTAGTAGTCGACAGTAATGAAGCTACATCTTTTTAAACTTAGCTTGTCCAAACTGTTAGCATAATGGTATGTGTACCATACTACACAGCAGTTGTAAAGGGTTTGATTCCCATTGGTGACAACTATAATTTGTGTATCCTTTGCAGTTGCACTCATGGATGTCTGCCAATAGTGTAATCCCATCATGGGACTTAAAATTAATTAAACTTCGTCAAAATGTAAGTCTGAGATTTAGTATTTTTCTTTTCTTTAGGATGAAGAATCTTTGAACAACAAGCTGTGTACATTTACTATAACACAGAAGGAGTTTATGAATCAACACTGGTAAGTTGATTTAATTTCACTGCTAGCCATTTTGGGATCAAAAATGAAAGGACTGTAGGAAAACAAAGTGAGATCCAAGAAGCTATTGGAAACCCTTGGTACTACAGCAGCAACTTAATATTTTAGATTTTCTCTCCTACTCCATAACTTTAAAACCATTTGAGATTAAGGGATGAAATATAGTATACTTATCACTAGAGGATGCCATTTAGGTTACAACTTTCAAGGTGAAAGGCACAGCTTAACGTTTTCATTTTCATCACACTTTTTCATTTCCTCCATAACTTTAAAGCTGTTTGAAATTTAGGAGTAAAACATGGCATACATCATCACATTGAAAGACTTATTATGATATATACATGGTCAGAAATGAAAATTGTTCTGATCTGTTATCTGACATGGTCATCATGGCAGCCATCTTGAAAATCTTGTCATTGCTTATTCTCTGAACAGATGGTCATATTGACATTGGGTTTTCTCATAAAAACTTATATGACCTTTAGATGAAGATGGATGCTGATTTTTCATATAAAGACTTCTTATAACATGTGGATGACAAGAAAGTTAATGGTGCAGATATGTCATCGCAATATGGTTTCCATAGTAGTTACAATAAAAATAGATTTATGACTACTCTTGAACAGTTGCTCATATCATGTGTGGTATTCACTAAAACACTTTTTACAATCAATCCTGCCTTAATGGTCATGTTCATTTAACACTCATCCTGTCTCTTTGACAATTCCCACTTTTCCTCATGATATTTTGGATTGACCCTTTCTGTATCTTGTTACATCTGAGACAGCAGACTCAAGCTGTAACACAGAAGCAGCTAAGCTAGCTACCTTACCAAATATATAAGAAAAAATGTACTACATGAAAATTAGTGAAAGTTTGAAGAATATTTTGCTTACAGCTCTTTTGAAAAGCAGAATGCATGAATTATAAATTTGTTTTATGAATTCTTTGAATTGGAAATTATACTATTTGTGGAAAATAATAATAATAGTAATAATAATATAATTCTATAAAGTGAAAATTTGACTTTTTCCCCATGGGTGGCATGCCGATAGGTTTGACTGTAGTTAGTCCTGTATTAAAATAATGCTGATTTAACCTCCAAAAATGGCTGCCTTGGTGTCCATCTTTAAACATAGCTATGTATCCTGAATGGATGGATGTCTCAATAGTCATTTCACTTAAACATTGTAACAGTATGTGGCATGTCCTGAATGAAAATGTTGCTTCTCTGACTGCCAAAATAGTAACCATAGTGGCCATCTACAAAAATCTTCTTAATCACAAACTCCTCTTGAAAGAATGGTGGCATTAAAACACCTCTTCCATTGTTTCATTGCAGAGATGTTATCATTTCCAGCTTTGTGGAATTATTATGTATTTTTAGTAAAATTCTGCATTCCAATGATATTGAAAAAGTTCCAGAAAATCACAAATTTGAAACAGGAGTTTTCTTTGTGGACACAAGTGGGGACAAAAGTTATTCAGCACCAGTATGATAGATTGGTACAGAAAAACAAAATTTCTGTAGGTAAACACAGGTATGTACAAAACAATTAAAACCAGTCAGATTATAATTGGGTGAAAAATGAAAAATGGTGGCATATGAGGAGAAAAGAAAGATTGAGATTTGTCTTGTAGAGTAATGGTTATGGACCTGAAATGTTTCAGACTTTGTACAGATATTAAAGGCTTATAGGAAAATGCAATATAACTGTATAGGTTTGTTACCTTTAATGAATATGTTGTTTATATTGGATGGGCTGCTTATACACCTCCAAATTGAAACTAGGATTTCTGACAAATGTGCTCAAGATTTGGCATCTCTGACCATACTTGACAACCAAGATGTCTGTGCTGTTGTGAACAAGTTTGAAAACCAGACCTGCTTTACTTTAGAGTCAGGACAAGGTTACTGCATGCATTTTTGTACTTCACAAAGCTTGTGAGCACTGACTGGTACATATGCAGAAGTATTTTTGCTATATTTTGTATTTCATTGTTTATCAGTAAAAAAGTTCATAGTCAGCACTCTGACATTGATTCCAAAGTCAAAAGTCTGGAGTGAGAGGGAGGAATATCTGTGACAGCTTGTGACTGTGGTAACATGCACAAGTATGAATGAACTTTTATCAAACCCAGTTTGTAGATGTATCTGAAGATTTTAATCTAATTAATGACCTATTGTTGATTTGGTTGATTATGCACCATTGTTGCACTACACTATTTATATCTCCTTTTTCTAAGAGTAATTTGCAAATTCTGAAGGTTGTTTACATCACTTCATGCAAGGCCTTAAAGAAGGTGATTTTTGAAATCAAGCTATGTCAGGTGATTTACAGTATATTGCTTACCAGAAATAATTTTTAAGCCAGGGGTGGGGACACTGTCTAGTGATGTTGTAATTGTCCTGAATTAGTTGTTTAGGGGGAAAAACATTGATTTGTTATCCTAACGATTTTAAAATAACATTCACAGCTGTGCTTGCAGGAACAGACAGGGTAAAATTTCATTTTTGGGGGGAGGGGGCAGCTGTAGTGGTTATTATGTCAGACTCCAAATCAGCGGGCCATAATTTCAATTTTGCCCAAGTCAGCTGCCATGGTGTGTCTCAGGACAAGTCACTCACTCCCATAGCCTCAACACTAAACAGTGTTGATGTGCTTTTAAACAAGATCAACCATCCCTTTAGCTGAAAAATCATTCACCTTTAATCCTTGATCCCAAATTGTGAATGGAAACCAATAGACCATTCAACCCACACGTAAAATACTGGCTTTAGTCGGATCAGATTCAAATGTTAAGCCATACAATAGGTTTTAAATAGCAGAACAAACTGAGGAGCTTTGACCCACTTTAGGTGAACAATTTTTCATTCCTTGCCCCCAACCCCATATGTCACAAGCAGTACAGTCTTGATGTTGAATTGTCAGTAATCTTTATGCAAAAACCATGAAAATAACTTTTATTTTGTTTATCTGTGATGATGAGGGACAGTGTTGGTAACAGTTCTGAATAAACTCCTTTGTCTGTTACATTAGTACTTAATACTTAAATAAATTGCTCTCATCCATGATCTTGTGCATGTATTAGAGTCACATGCAATGAAAGTTGAGATAAACAAAACTAGACTATATCAAAGTATTTTCCTATCATATTGCATGCAGGGAATGTTGGCTGGTTGGTTAACTGTGGTGTTTTATGACACATCAACACATGAGAGACTGTTGAATGCCAAGGCAAGGAGAGCTAAACTATCATGCCTGGAGATAATCCATAGCAGCCAAGCCATACTGGCCAGGGCAGGATTTGAACCCACAACTAACTGATCGTTAGTTTGGCCATTGCAGCTCCTCCACAAGCAAGGAATTTGACCAAATTTGTTCCAGTTGACATTGCTGTAAAACATTACCAGTATCATCTGGGAAGGGAAGTTGTGGGTGGTTGTTCATCTGCCATGAACTGGTGTCATGTGATCCCCAGAGAGACAGAGAGCATAGATTTGTGGTCATGTGATCCCCAGAGAGACCGAGAGCATAGATTTGTGGTCATGTGATCCCCAGAGAGACGGAGAGCATAGATTTGTGGTCATGTGATCCCCAGAGAGACGGAGAGCATAGATTTGTGGTCATGTGATCCCCAGAGAGACAGAGAGCATAGATATGTGGTCATGTGATCCCCATATAGACAGAGAGCATAGATTTGTGGTCATGTGATCCCCAGAGAGACAGAGAGCAAGATTTGTGGTCATGTGATCCCCAAAGAGACGGAGAGCATAGATTTGTGGTCATGTGATCCCCAGAGAGACAGAGAGCATAGATATGTGGTCATGTGATCCCCATATAGACAGAGAGCATAGATTTGTGGTCATGTGATCCCCATATAGACAGAGAGCATAGATTTGTGGTCATGTGATCCCCAGAGAGACAGAGAGCATAGATTTGTGATCATGTGATCCCCAGAGAGACAGAGAGCATAGATTTGTGGTCATGTGATCCCCAGAGAGACAGAGAGCATAGATTTGTGGTCATGTGATCCCTAGAGAGACAGAGAGCATAGATATGTGGTCATGTGATCTGCATATAGACAGAGAGCATAGATTTGTGGTCATGTGATCCCCATATAGACAGAGAGCATAGATTTGTGGTCATGTGATCCCCAGAGAGACAGAGAGCATAGATTTGTGGTCATGTGATCCCCAGAGAGACAGAGAGCATAGATTTGTGGTCATGTGATCCCTAGAGAGACAGAGAGCATAGATATGTGGTCATGTGATCTGCATATAGACAGAGAGCATAGATTTGTGGTCATGTGATCCCCATATAGACAGAGAGCATAGATTTGTGGTCATGTGATCCCCAGAGAGACAGAGAGCATAGATTTGTGATCATGTGATCCCCAGAGAGACAGAGAGCATAGATTTGTGACAAAAAATGTAAAGACATCTTATATAAAGTTGAACTATTTCTCCCTTCCATAGGTATCACTGTCACACATGTAAGATGGTGGATGGGGTGGGAGTATGCACCGTTTGTGCCAAGGTTTGTCACAAAGATCATGACCTGACTTATGCCAAGTTTGGATCTTTCTTCTGTGACTGTGGGGCAAAAGAGGAAGGCTTGTGTAAAGTAAGTAAATTTTTTAATTATAAAACATCTTCATAGATACAGAATTAATTTTTAGCTTACCAGGCCATAAGGTCAGATGAATTTATGCTATGCATCTACATCAGTTATGCATCATCTGCCCAGAATTAATTACTTGCTACCACTCTAGCTTTTCGATTTATGATCAAATTTCAATTGGATTTGGAATATGGGCTTTTATCATTAAAATTGCAAGTGAGTTCAATAATGAGTTAGATCCATGCATCATAATGAAATGATCTTGTATCTGATTAGCTGATCTTGTTACTGTGCTGGAAGCCCTATGCCTGATCCAGTTTTGATCAAGCTTGGAATATTAGCTTATGTTATTAAGATCTCAAATAAGGTGATTTGCTCCTAGTTGGCTGAGCTTATTGCTTCTGTGGAGGATGCATACATGATTTAATTTTGATCAAAACTTAAAATACAAGCTTATATCATCAAGAATTTGGATGGGCTCAGGATAGAGCTATCTCCACTAGTCTTGCATCCTATTAGCTGAGTATGTTACCATTCAGGAAGCCACATTTATGATCTGATTTTGATCAAACTTAACTATAGGTTTATATAATAAAGATAAGCTTTATAAGACCTCACATCAGTTTTATGATGCATGGAGTTCACACATATAAATGAGGTAACTTTGCAAGTGATTGACTGGGTTTGTTACCTCCCTTGAGATTATTCCTGATCCGCTTTTGATGTGACTTTGCATGTGATTGGCTAATTTTTTAAAAATCTAACTACTATAGTTCTGACCCAATTTTGATCAGACTTGTCAGATAGTCTTATATTAAAAACATGTTGGATGAGTGTTATTATGAGCAAGATCTGTGCATATTAGTGATGTAAATCTTGTATCTAATTGGCTGAGATTGTTACCACTCTTGAGACCAAATTCCACTTGGATATTGCTCAACCTTAAACCTATATTATCATTTTCATGAACGGTTTTTAATAAGTGAAATCAGTACATATTGCACTTATTTGACTGAGTTTGTCAAATGGTAAATGGGTTTATATCATCATGATCTTGGATGACTTTTCAATTTTGAGTAAAAGACTGTGCATATTTGTTATCAGGTTAGTGTAAATTAGGTAAAATCAACATGATATAAAGTCTGGAAGATGGCAGAGCTGGGCCTGTACTCTTAAATCTGCTTAATATGCACAAACCTGCCAGCACACTTTGTGATGGTATAGCTTGGTCTGTACTCTGTAGTCCACTTAATACACACTGATCTGCCAGCACACTTTGTGATGGTAGAGTTGGGTCTTTACTCTTAAATCTAGTTAATACACACCAACCTGCCAGCACAGTATGGGTCTGTGCTGTTCAGTCAACTTAAAATACACAGATCTGCCAACACACTTTGTGATGGTAGAGCTGGTCTGTACTCTTCAATCTACTTAATGCACACTAATCTGCCAACACACTTTGTGATGGTAATGCTGGGTAAGTACTCTTTAGTCTACTTAATATTCACTGATCTGCTTTTTAGTGTACTTAGTACACACTGATCTCCCAGCATATTTGGTTATGGTAGAGCTGGTTTGGTGATGCCAGTCTTCTTAGCACACACTGATCTGGACATATAGCTAAAATCTAAGTATTCAGTACTTTTGCAATAAATTTTAACTGTTTTGTCCATCATTTGGCATTGTGCACATCTAGACCAGTGATGATGATCCTTCATAGGAAAGACATTAACTGATATGTTCTATTTGAAAAGATCCATGGATAGTAAGTTCAGTTAAGGGCAATTCAAAACATTTTAGAACATGAAGAGTTTAAAATAAAGGAAGTCCAAGAGAGTTGTTGGTATGCTTTATTAGGCAGCAGATTTTGTTGCTATGGAAACCACTTCCAGCAGCTAAAAGAAAAATATGAGGAAAAGAAAATTATGAAAACATTAATCAGTTTGTTTCCACCATGCACATGCTGATTGATGTCATAACAGCATTACTCAAATGAATCTTTTGTTTCAAGCAAAAATTTGGATAAAGTTGTTTACCTGCAGCTTTGGAAATTGTACTTCAGGCTACATACAAAACTAAAAGTAGTAAATCGCGCTATTTTAAACAGACCTGCAGGAGAAACTGCTAATAAAATGTAGAGACTTGTGTACAAGGACACAAAGCTGCCAAACAATGACATCAAGACTTCTTCCAACTAAAAAGAACAGCACCAGAACAAAACTTATTGAAAAATGGCAGACATGAACAAAGGATTCCACTGGAGTGACCTTCTCTATCTGAAGTCTAGGAATACATTCATTACCACTTCTTCCAGAGGAATAAAAAGAATCGGTTTTAGAAATTATGACTTTAAGCTCCTTGTGAAATTTCTTTGCAGAAGATAAGAAAGTACTGGATAGGGCTATATACACAAAAATATCCCTTGTATGTGTTACAGCATTAGAAGAGAATGATCACTTATGAAAATTGTCCTGGACCAAATATACCTCAGGGATTGCTTGTTGGAATGTGATAAAGAAGTACTATGGTTTTTGCTTCCCATGTATTGATAATTTTAGCAAGGTTTGCTGTATTGACTCCTTGACAGTCAGCTGAGTGTTGCCAAGGGTCTGGCTGACAAAACACATTCTCATAGAAATCTCCAGAAAGCTGAGACATTGCAAAGACTGATGACTAATGCTGAACAGGCAAAAAATCAAAACTTTAACTCCCTTACATTGGACTAGGATTAGCATTAAAGAGATGAATTCTTAATGTATAGAAAATAATTTATTTTGTTTATCATGCAAATAGAAAGTAAGAAGTCTGAATCATATACAACTTTATTTTGAGGTTTGCTCATTATACTCACACACCCACCCGAATTTTCAGATGAAAGTAGATCATTTTTCTCTGACCTGGCTGAAACATTGCACATAAAAAGTGAACTTTGCCTTTTCTTGTATCAGCTTCTTCAACCACACCTACCTTCTTTATTGCCATTATATGATTTTGTATTCTCAGTACAGTATTGACTCGTGTCATCGTCAGTTCAAAGAACAGCGTAAAACAGTGTAAACATAGCATTATGCTTATTTTATCAACTTCTGTGTTATTATAGAGATCATTTATTAATGTTATTAACATTTCTTTTTAAATACATTACCCAATCATAATACATCAGGAGTACATCACTGCCTCCCAATTCAAGCACTCCTAAGCTTATAAAAGCAACATAAGTGCTGAAAAGTTGTCTGCTTGTGAAGGTGGAAGTCAAACAAGAGTGGTCTTTCATAGGATAGAGTGGTTGGCACCAGATCCCACAGATGTCTAGTTTATTATTTCAGCTTGTGTTGGGAAACATGGTATTTTTGGTTCTTGACAAATACAGAGTTCACTTCTGCTCTTTCATCAGCTGAGTAATTTTGTGAGTTTTCTTACACCAGGGAAGTATATTTAATTTGATTTTCTGTTTCTCTGTTTTTATTGTAAAAAAAATTATTTTGCACTGTATTTGTCCAAATGCGTCACATAATACTGTCAGCACCATGTGAACAGACTGCCCTAGGGTCTATCATTAGTAATTTCAGTTCAACTCAGTGCTCAACCTTGGTTATGAATTCTGTCAAGTAATTTTTTCTGTTATTACATATAGTGAGGTCAGGCATTTAATTTCCATCTGTATTTTTTTTTTTAAATTTGTGTCTACTTCATAGCAGGTTCAGTGCCATGGTTGACCAATTTCAGCTGCATGAACCAGTTTTGCACTTTACACTTTGCACTCGACACAAAGGGTTGGTTTAAGTGTGTGGGGTGTAAACAGTTCAAGCTGGTAGAAGTCTATTTGATACCTGTGCAAATTCTGTGGGGTACAATGCAGATCACACTTTTGATGTGTTCTCACACTGGTCTGAGAATGTAAGGTTGACTTTCTCTGCTGAACAACTAAGGTAAATGAGAGAGATATATAGAATCTATGTTGGGGTTTGGACCGAGACAAGGAAATCCCAGTCAAGGGGTTACATTATTTGTCTCCCCATGAGGTTTGCCGAGTGGGGAGACATATAACGTAACCCCGCGACTGGGATTTCCTTGTCTCGGTCCAATTCCCAACATAGATTCTTTTTCTCACCCAGTATTTTCTTTTAAAATAAAAAAGAACTCCTCACTTGTGCGATATAGTTCACATGCAAATGTTTACATGCGGTGCATTAATACAAATATGTTAATGAGGACTGTGACATGACCGTGTCATCTGAAGTACACAGTTTTTATGTGTGAACCAAAAAATAACAACATGAACCATTGCATAGTTTTGAGGTATTATCACATTTAATACATGGATGTTATATGAAATTAACAATAAATAGTTACCATTTATTACAAGATAATGTTTCATTTTCATCAGTTCCAATTTAGAAAATTATATTGTAGTGTATAGGCTATTAAAGTTACATGTAGCATGAGTGTCCATGCTTGGGTTATTCACAGATAATTAGAGATTCATGTCACTATCGTATATAACTCTCCTTTTCTTTGGAGGAGGTGAAACTGTTTGTGACATACTTGTGTTGTGATTAATATTGATTGTAAAATTAGCACCCTGTATGAAAGACCCTCCAAATACAGACCCTAGCTGATAACCATGTGATGAAGTTTCAAGTTCACAGTTTCTTGGAAAATTTATATTTTCTGTCTTCGAAATATGGCAAGTGTTGCTATTAGTAGTGGAAGGATCTGCCACAGGAAAATTTGCTTGTGGAATAACGTGTGGATGGATAAATGGTTCCCACTGGCTGGTAAGTTCATTATTTGTCATCAAAGATTGCATGCACATGTTTGATTCAACTGGGGCACAGTGGGGATGTTTAACAAAATTAGAAGAAAGCATGTTTGACATAACACATTTCTGGCTGTTACTAAGTTTTCTGTAGTTATTGAGAGAGTTGGGATGTTTGTGGCCAGTGATATGCATAGCCTGAGTGTCTGGAACATTGTTTTCTATTAGTTCTGACATAGATATTTTCTCATGCTCAAGTTTGTAATGCGTTTAGAAGCCAAATCAGGCAAGTTTACTTTCATAGCCATTTTCTTCATTAGCGAGTTAAGCTATCGAGCACCAACTGGTGCCCGTAAAAACCATTGCTCATTTGGCCCAGGTGCATGCACATGAGTTACAGGGGCAAGGTAAAATGGATGGTCATGGTTACAAAAATTACTTGGACATTTGTTCATAAAAAATTTGTAGATAGTTACAGGACATCTATCTGGAAATAGAAGGTTAGTGTACATCCTTGGTTTTTCACTTTTTAGTGTTTTTTTATGTCCTCCCCTGCCCTCGTCTTTGTCTGTCTCTCGTTAGACTCTAAATATTCTAGTTTAAGTTTGCAATCTTGCATTAATGATATGTCGCTCCACTTTATGTTTCTGTGTTCTTCTCCCCCTCCATGTACCCCAGAGTGCAAAGTACTATTAAACCATAAAGTGTTCAGTAAACTTGACAGTGTGCTGGGGCCCAAAAGCGAGTATTCATACAGTTTTTTGATGTCATCATCAGTTACAGCATCAGCAGTTTTGGGTTTGTTTCCGTTTCCTTTCTTCTTCAGATCTTTCTGTTTACTTTCTAGGGCCTCTCTTGCTTGATAAAATTCAGGGCCATAAACCAAGCTGCAGTTGTATCTGGTTCTTCTCAAATATCGTTCAAAACTTCCCATCATACCTATAATAAATAATAATTATTTATAAAAAGCATTGTACCTAGGGTAACGAATCTCTCTCTCTCTCTCTCTCTC